>ML682087.1:4686964-4752366 GCA_007922195.1 Podocnemis expansa
TCTGGGGTGGGGGCGGGGGTGGGGCAGGGCAGGGGGTCACTCTGGGGCGGGGGCGGGGGTGGGGCAGGGCAGGGGGTCACTCTGGGGTGGGGGTGGGGCAGTGCAGGGGGTCTCTGGGGTGGGGGCGGGGGTGGGGCAGGGCAGGGGGTCACTCTGGGGTGGGGGGTGGGCGCTGGGGCAGCACGGCGGGGCGGCTGGGTGTCAGGCTGGCGGTGAGACTGTGACAGGAGAGCGCCATGAGGGGTCCGGGCCAGGCCGCTGCTCCTCTGGGGTAGCAGGTGCTTTGCTCCTTGCCGGGTTAAAGCCTGAACCGTCCTCCAGGGTGTTTGTCCCTGCGATAGTCTAGGGCGGTGGTTCCCAACCTAGCCGCTGCCGTGGGACACCTTGGTACTCTTGCTCGTTTTGGGGCACACCGCCATAGCGTCCCTGAATGAACTTATGAATATTCGTGATTCAGTCCAGAACTCTGAGGAGTTTTTTCAGAAGATTCTGCGGCGCCTGATCAGGCCGGAGGGCACCTCTCCGTACCACAGCACGCTGGTTGAGGAACGCTGGTTTAGGGTCATGGGTGCAGAGTATCCAAGACAGCAGCCCTGGCTTCCTGGGGCCACTTCTGCGCATGGCTCTGCCACTGAATTGCTGTTTGGCTTTTGGTAAATCACTTCTCTCCGGCTTGCTTCCCCCATCGGTAAAATGGGTGTGATACAACATCAGCAAGTGGGGATTGGACTGCTTTGGTTGTTCTGGGTAAAGCACATTGGACATGCTGTTTAGTCCTGAACGCTAGACGTTGCAAAATAAAATCAGAGCAGTACAAAATTATTTTGCAAAGGCATAGCCTTGTAGCAGTAACATCTAGAGGGGTAGCTGCATTAGTCCATGTACAGCAAAAACAACGAGAATTCTGTGGGACCTTAAACACTAACAAATTTCTTCAAGCATAAGCTTTCATGGGCGCCAGCCCGTTTTGTCAGTTGCATCTGACATAGTGGGTTGAAACCCACCAAAGAAATTTGTTAGTCTTTAAGGTTCCACAGGACTCTCACTGTTTTTGCAGTAAAATTCTGCAAATTTGGAATGGTGATAAAGCATAGGTGGTGGCAAATAGCTACAGAAGTGTTTCTGTGGGCCTTAAATTATTAAATTCTGTGGATGAGTAATTCTTTAGCTGTAGTGTTTTTTTTCTTCTGTTGCAAGCAGAGAACAAGTTGCTTTGTGTGTTTCCATCTTGGAGCGGTTTCTTCAGGCATTGGATCCATTGTATGTAGTGCAGAACTTCAGAGAAGAACTTCAGAAAGGACTCTTTCACCCTGACGATTCTGTTAAAATTCTTACTATATCTCAGGTATGAACCGTAACTGCTATATTCAAATAGGAGGGTAGATCTTTAACCATTCTCAGCTCGTTTTAATCTATTGATACCTTTTTAATTGTGCAGTTTAATTCTTTACCTTCTGGTACCAAATCATAACAAAAGTACCACATTGTTGCTTGTATTGTATATAGATTCTAGTTAGAAATGCTCCATAGACATGTTGAATTTTTTTATGTTGCTGTTTTGCACACTAATACTATATGTTCTATTGAATTTTTAGGTTGGAAGAATAGTTGCAAATTCAGATGCTGTTAGGGAAATTCTCAATAATCCTGAATTACTAAGGCAGATCATTTATTGCATTGGTGGAGAGAAAATAGCTGTAGCTAAAGAGGTAAGTGTTGCATACACTAAATGTTTTATCTTTTTCACGCTTAGTGAAGGGTTCAAAGTATCTTATGGTCTGTTTTGAGTGTTTGAGATAGCAGCCTTGATTGTTCTTGGGTAATAGAGGAGTGGGGGCTTAGGTCATTCAGGAGACCAGGATCAGCCATGGATAAGACTTTCAGAATGACTTAGGTCCTGAAATCACGCTAGGTAAAATGTTCTAACACACCTGTGTTGACCTCTGGTAACTATCCTTTGTGAAGTGAATTTCTGGGTCTCTGATGCCTGTGTCAGGGATTCTCAAACTTTGCGATCCTGTAACCCCCTGAAACGATAAATGAATTTGTGTTACCCCACCCTAAAAGTTGTTCATGACCCTCTAGGGCGTCCTGACGCTTGAGAACCCCTGGCTTGTGTGATTTGTCCACAACGCAGAAACCAGCATAACTAGCAGTCTTGCCACTCTCACTAGAATGACCAATAAATTTCTGTCTTCTCCCATTGACAAAGCGTAGCTCTAGATAAGTAATGTATTATTTAACTTTCAGAAGAAAAACAAATCAGATGACTCTTGTTGTCTTGCAGTTTCACTCCCCAGTTGGTTACTCTACTTTTTCTGTGTGTCTGTATTATCACAAACCACTGTGTTTTGTTTATAGGCTATCAGATCACTGTCGAGAATAGCACAGACTCAAGATGGGCTTGAGGCTTTATTTGCGAGCAGTTTTTTAGTTGACCTGAAAAACGTGATGGCAACAAGTGATGTTGTACGATATAGAGTGTATGAGGTAAGAGTAATATAGTTCCTGGTATTTAAGTACAGGGCACCACAATTCTAATGTATTGTAATTCTGAATGGTGTGTTTGTGAGCTGGAACATGTCATTTTTAACTGACTTGCAAACTTTGTATGTTTCTGGAGGGAAGAAATATGGGGTGTGGGCAGGAAAGGTGCATACCATGCTTCTTTATGAAATTGTGAATCACAGTTTTCTTTCCCCAACCCTGCCGAAGGCTTTTAAAATCAGGTGAGCTGAAGGATATTTATGGACAGTCCTCTTATATTTTGCTTTTAATTTATGGGATGGGGGCACAAAGTCTAGGATGGAAAACAAACAAAAAAAAACCCCAGGTGCTTTTAAGGGAGTGAGATGATAGCATTTGAAATCCTTCTGGAAGTCATGGCATTTGAAACTAGTGGGGTGGATTTAAGATGGAGAGAGCTAGATGCATTAGAGCAGGTTTATGTGCATGGCAAAGGGCAGCTACAGAAGATTAAACATGAGGAAGAAACAAAGGGAGTAGGGGCGCTTGTTATTTTTAGCTGAGCAAAGGGAACAAATCAAGATGTAAAAAGAAAGCATAAGAACATACAGCTCCCTGAAGACTTATTTGACAGTAAAAATTTTTTAAGGCAGGTGGGTGGTTAATTGGTAATGTTTTCAGGGAAAAATTCTGTATAATATATAGGTCTATAAACTTTATAATTATAATGTGATGTGCAAGCACTCAAAAACTTAACTTTTTTTTTTAACAAACCTGCCTTTCCTGTGCTTACTTTTTAGTTAGTTGTTGACATTTCTTCGGTGTCTGCAGATTCTTTGAATTACTGCGCAAATAGTGGATTAATATCTGAGCTAATTGGGGAACTGACTGGTGATGATGTGCTGGTTAGGTATGTTGACAGTGAGATTGTTTTCAAAACTGCATTGTATTTAAGTGGTTTCCAGACGAGGATTCATAAGGAAATATTTAAAAGACGTTCAGTTACAATTATATTCTAATTTGGGAGGGGTGAGGACGGAGGTAGAAGAAATCATAGCTCTATTCCAGTTTATTTGACATTGTGCTGGCTAGTCCAAAACAGCGCAGAGGGCTGTACAGGAGAGGAATAACAAACTCAGAAAATATTAACTAACTGTGAAAGCAGAAGTGATTGTGATACAGATTTGGGGGTTTCTTTAAGATAATCAAAGTTTAGTCATTTAATCAGAGATGCAGCCAAGTTTCCTTCCACTCTGACAAGTCAGGTCAATTATTTTTAAAAAACTTAGTTGAAAGAAGTCTAAGTTTTTATTTTATTTTTTTTTTTTTTTTACAGTGCTAATACTGCAGTTTAAATTCTTTCTGGTAGAGCTATGTCGCAGCTATTCGAGTATTAGGACTTGGTTCCAGATCGGGGTCTTTAAGAGCTATTGCGTTATATATATTAGGAACATGCTACCTTTACAATGACTGTGAAAGATTTAAAAATATATTTCTTTATCAGTGTCTTGAGATTATATAGCTATTTAGGTTACTTTAAAAAGGATATGAAATAGGCCATATGAGCATTTATTCTTTATCTCTTGTAGAGCCACCTGTATCGAGATGGTGACCTCACTGGCATACACTCATCATGGACGTCAATATCTTGCTCAACAAGGAGTCATTGATAAAATTTCCAATATAATCATTGGTGCTGATTCCGATCCTTTCTCAGGCTTTTATTTGCCAGGTGATATTATGTGTTGATCATATTTCCGTTGTTGTGTGATGTCCCCCTGTAATGAACTGTTAAATTAAGGGCTTTTGAACCTTTTGCCCAGAGAACAAATGTGAATTTTTGACGATAAGAATGTTATAAATGTGTATCTATACCGGAAATGTTTATGAATGATTAAAACACTATTTTCTTCTTTACGTAAGAGTATGGGAGGAAAAAAATAAAAATTACAGGGACACTGTTTGATATTGTAGGCACATGGTGAAGCATTGCTTGTTGTCTTGCTAAACAAGGTATTAAAAGGACCCCCACAACTGGAAACTGAGTTAGTTTGAAAAAGATTAATTCCAAGACGTTTGCAATATTTCAGTGCCCTGAATACCTCTGGAAAAGCTAGCAATTATATATTTTCAAAATGTATGTTTTCATCTTCGTTGCTATATGAAACTCCTGCCAAAGAGGGGAAATTCTATATTTTACAAAACTTGGTGTATAGTCAGACCCCTTTCTCCTCACCAGCCCATTATATAGCCTCTAATATTTCAGTTGTAGTAATCTGAAGTGTTACGTGCAGTAGAAGAAGGTGTTCACAATTTTTTTCTGATAGAAGTGACTTTTTCCTCTTAAAATTGGGTTATTACTTTTAATAGAAGGGGTCTTATGAACTTTCATTGAGTGTGAAATGCTGCTGCTTTGCTTTTTTTGTGAATCAGAAAATGAGACTGACAGGTCCTATTTTATTATCGAAAGCAAATGCAATGAGAAGCAAATATAAATAATGAAAAATAATTTTAATAATCTAAGATGTTAGTGATTTAAGGCAACTTTTTAAAAGATCGTTTAATCTCGCTGTCCCTTTTCAAGTAGGTACCTGAGTTTTGAAAAGAGTGGGGGATATGAATCAAACGATGCTTGAATATTGAACTGCAGCTTTTTGATCTGAAATTCAGATACCAACCAACTGTGTGTGTTTAACTTTTATGTGGGACTTGGTGGCACTTGGTTCAGCCCATTTGTTATAGATGTCTATTTTATACAAACAAGAAAGCTATTATGCTGGTCCAGCTTTTGCAGAGAGGTGATGGCTTAAGTAGGTGACAGGAAATTAATTTCTCTTTTACTTCTTGAGCAAAGTTGAAATATGCTCTGGGGGCATGTCTAGACTATGATTAAGTGTTTTTTAAAAAACCAATCACGCTTAAAATCTCTTAACCTTGTCTAGATAGCTAGAGCTCTGCAACTCTGTAGATAACCTTTGATCAATTTTTGCAGATGGTGGATCAGATCTCATAGACAGGGAAGCGGATATCTGCAGCTCAGCCTTTGAGGCTGCTCCCATGCCTTTGAGATGTGGGTGGGAGCTGGCCACTGGTCAAGTGTTGCAACAGCTCCCCTGTGGGCTGTCAGTCAGCGTTTGGCTGGGCCCCAGTGTCAGCCAGCAAGGGGGTCCCAAGGAACAGCTGGGGGGGGGGGTGTCTCTCTCCTGTGAGCCACCAATGAATAAGCTGGTTCTGCCAGGATCTCCCGCTAGCTGTTTCTTGCTTTGCTTTTGGCAGGATTTGTAAAATTTTTTGGAAATCTGGCTGTTGTAGACAGCCCACAGCAGATCTGTGAACGATATCCTGTCTTTATGGAAAAAGTATTTGGTATGGCTGAAGGTCATGACCCAACCATGATTGGCGTGGCTGTAGATACGCTTGGAATCCTGGGATCAAACGTGGAAGGAAAACAGGTTCTACAGAAAACTGGTTTGTGCCATTTTTTCCTTTGTATTTTAATAGATGAAGGAGAGCTTACTGATGATTTTTTCACATTCAGAAGTGGGAAAAGGAACTTTAAAATATATCTTTTATGAAAATCTAATTACCAAAGTTCGTTCTTGTTTTAATAGCTGTAAAGCACCAAGGTGATAGTTTTCTAATGACAGTGTCCCTTTAATTTTGGCAAAGTGTAGGAAAATAGGGAAAAAGACAAGTACTGCTTGCTGGCTTTGAAGAGGAGCCTAATGTATATGTAACCAAAACATGTTCATAAAACACATGGTAGTGTCAGAGCTTCAGTGTATGCGATCAGTTACAATTTGTAGTGTTGCAGAGAGACTTGACTCAATAGTGGACAACATTTGTATTTTAGTCTCTCCCACTGAGCAGCATAGTATAAGTTCACAACACAACCATAATTTGGGGGGATGTTCATCTTTTTCTTTTGTAGTGTATTGAAGTCTCCTAAAAAGGATGAGAAAATACAGACATGATATACACTTGTCTATAAAGATAGACGAATGGATTTTTGTGTGTCACTTTATTTTGAAGATTTTGTGGGCTCTTTTAGCAGAGGATGAAATTGCTGACCAAAATGGCTTAGAAGATGCAAAATGACACATAGAACTCTTCCACTACTGGTTCAAATATGAGTTTGGTGAAAGTCCATACCAGGAGATGGCAACTATATGTGGTGTCAATACGTATCGAGAACTTGACTTGCTCAGGCTTTACCTCCCAACACTCTTCTCTAGCATTTAAATCAATCTACTGTAATATTAATAACTTGACATAGTACATGTTGGAGATTTAATGAGGTTCTTAATATATGCGACAAATGAAAACTTCCATGTTTTTATTTTCAAAGGGAGTAGATTCCAGAATCTGTTAAACAGAATCGGGCACCAGGCAAAGAATGCCCCAGCAGAGCTAAGACTTCGATGTTTGGATGCCATATCATCTCTTCTTTACTTGCCAGTAAGTTGCTTAAAATGTAAGAAAGACACAATTGTGTGCTTTGTAGAGGCTAAAAAAGACGTGAGTGTGTGTTTTTTATAGGCAAAGGCAAGGTTTCTTAATTATTCACTGTTTATAATGAGATCCGTTTAGAGATTTTAAAAAATACTGAATTTGTCAGTAGAGAACAGAGTAGAGTACTTAGCAGACACATAATATTTCAGCTAAACTGTAGCTTGCTTCAGTCTTCAGAATGCAAAATTCTGAAGTTCTGTGAAATTATCACTTGACTCAGAATAGCCTGTTTAAATTGGTCCTGGATTTAAAATGTTTTTAAAAAAATTAAAGATGGATTTATAATGAAAAAGAAAGTACATGACTTCAAGTAGTTTGAGACTTTTTCCTTTAAGATCAAAATTTAATATTTAGGTTGCGTAACACACCCCACTTTAATATAAAATAGAAATGGTTTCAAGATTTTTTCATTTGAATGAAGCATTGTCATTTAAACTTCTCTTGGTTTAAACTGGGGAACTCCAGCAGTAGCATTATTCTGACTCTAGGAATCAAAGTGAGAAATTGTACCCGCTACACTGAGTGAAATACAATAAGTGGACTGTATAAGTGATGAAAAATAAATTTTGATTCCTAAAATTCTCCGTTTAATTTGATATCGACTAGGTGACTTAGTTGTGTTTTGAACGACTATTAAAATTGCAAACATTATTTATCACTGTGTTTCTAGCCACTTTCATGCTTTCTCTCCGTGTGTGTAGCCAGACCAGCAGACAGAAGACCTTCTAGGAATGACTGAATCCTGGTTTGCTGCTTTATCCAGCCAACCACTGGAACTCTTCAGGAGTATTAGTACTCAGCCATTCCCTGATCTCCACTGTGGAGCTTTAAGAGTATTTACTGTAAGTTTCCTTTTGGAAGAAAAAAGGACGACTACAAATTGTAAATTCCCTTTCTAGTCATAGCGTCAAGTTTTATAATGTGTGTAGATATTACCTTTCTAGACTTTTGTATACAAGTCTTCAAATGACAGGCAATGATGAGATATTTTGCTTGTCTTCAGTGTCCAGTCCTCATATATGAGACCAAAACCCACATAGCACCAAACATGTCCAGTCTGCATTTCGTATCCTTTTGTAAACTAAAAAATGAATTGTTTTAGCTTCTTCTCGTTGTTTGGTGCCAAAGATGTGATGACCCACATGGTTCATTCACAATCCAAAAGGGAAATATAACTGGACTCTGTATCCAGTATTAAAATACCATTGCCTGATTAGGCAGTTAGTGCCCTACTCTAGTCTTCATCTTCCCTGTTGCCCAGATTGCATATATGATTTTCAGTTGTCTTCTCTTACCTGACTCTGTCTTACCAATCAGTGTATTATATTAGCATGCTTGGAAAAGAAAAAGAAAAGAAGAAAAAAAATCCAAACCTGATGACTTTTTTTTTTCTTTATGTTTAGGCTATTGCAAACCAGCCGTGGGCACAGAAACTTATGCTTGACAGTCCAGGATTTGTGGAATATATTGTAGACCGATCTGTGGAACCTGACAAGGCTTCAAAGGATGCCAAATATGAACTGGTTAAGGCCCTTGTAAATTCCAAAACAATCGCTGAAATATTTGGAAACCAATACTACTTAAGGCTGAGGGCTTACCTGCATGAAGGTCCTTATTATGTTAAGGCTGTTTCCACTACTGCTGTGGAAGGGGCAGAGTAGTATCAGTGCCACCACACTTTTCCTTTTTAGCAATCCAGTGTTACTGGAGCAGTGGTTGGTCCAAAAGGGCTCTAGGTTAGGGGCTGTAACCTCATGAAAGAAACTTTAGAAAGGGTTTGACTCAGTTGTTTTCATCTGAAATAACTAAGCGTCAGGAGAGTAATTGGAAGTAGCCGTGGACACAGAATATCTTACGTTAAAGCATCATGCTGTACATAAGTCAATTTCCTGTAAGCTTACTGTGTTATTTTGAAACAACATTGACTGTCTAATTGACAGACATGAGCACTTTGTCACATTTTGTTTTGCAGAAATTATTGGTCTTTATTTAAAGTGAGTGTTTGATGCTTGTGATCCCATCATGCATCATGTTCTCTCACTGAGCAACAGTTGGAAAAAAAAAAGCAGTTTCATAACACCAGATGCTGCAGTCACTTTTTCTTCCTTATATGGCACCTGAATGGAAATTGTCTTAACCAACCCTCGCTATCTGAGCTTGAGTTTATGACAGTTACCCTAGCCAGATATGGGGCTTTCAAGCCAATAGGAGATGGTGCAAAAAGAATTTTTTTCAGTTTAGTTTTCTGGAGGTAAGTCTTGTATGAACAGACAATTCTAAATATTGTTTAGCTCTTAAGATGAGAGAGAACATGAAAAATTGCAAATTTCTAACTCTAACATCTGGATAGTGAGCAGTAAACCAAACTAAAAGTTTTTTGATTTTTGTTTTGTTGTTGGGTCAGTCTGTTTGCTTAGAAACCAAGTTTTAAATAGTTTTTACTTTAATTTTGATCAAAAATTTGTTTTTTAATTTTAAAAGTTATCACTTTTAATTACATCTGAACTTTGGTTACGTTAGTTGAAATGAAAGTAAAGACCATAGCCTTTATGCTTAAGGGCATAAATTGAGCCATAGAGGAAGCAGCCATGGTTATAATCTATTATAATTAGATATATCACATAGGGTTTTTACACATTCCTTTGAAGTATGGTTTGTCTGCTATGGAGGACATGATTCTAGGGTAGATGGACCATTAGTCTCTCTATTATGTAGTGCATTATGTTTCAAAAATCAGTACCATTGAATTTTATCTGTTCTGTCTTAATTTAGATCACAAATTAGCTATTATTTGAGTTCCAAGAGTTAAAAAAAAAAAAAAAAAAAAAAAAAAATCCATGGAATACTTGAAAAATGTATTAAATAAACCATTAAGGTAACCACAGAAAGTAGTAATTAAAATATCAAGTTGGTGTCTGTACAGAAGTAGCTTACACATTTTCTTGTCCCCTAAACCAGAGTAAAAGAGTAGGATGATTGCACTGCAGGAGCCCTCTGCCAGAACCATAGTAATAGTGTTGGGCTGCACAGGAAACAATGCCCAGCTGTCTTCTGCTGGATGATTGCTGTGGTGCAGGAGCTTGATAAGACGAGGTGCAAGAGGACTTAAAAAAGACAGTGCTAGGGGTCAGAATAGAAAAGGTAATGAGTAATACAGTGTATAAATGCTGAATAACTTGTTCTGTGACTAATATGTCCGTGAATTATTCTTATGAACTGGAATTCTAAAAGTTTTTTTTTTTTTTTTTTTTTTTTTTTAATTCAAGAGTATACCAATAGTGGCCCTAAGAGCCATGATGTAGGTGTGCGTTAAACACCTTGTATATCGTTACCTCTGATAGCTAATACTGCACGTGTAGTATAGCCCAATGTTTCACCTTTTATCCAGAAACAGCAAATGCCTGCACTGGGTTAAAGGGGGGGAAAAATGACAGAAATCTTGCATGTGGAAGAACTTAAAACATTTAAAAAACTATGCTGAAAAATATAAATTTATTCCACTTGGGCTGGCTAGTTTAACTTCATTATTTTAAGTGGCTTTTGTGTGCTACTACTATCTGATCAGTGTACTGAAGTTTCAGTAAACTTTCTGCAATTCATGTGTTTCTTCCCGTTGTTACATGTGTGAGCATGTGCAACTGTATTTTTGGAAACTACCGTGTATACCAATTATGGGGAATATTGGCTGTGTCTGCAACAGTTGTCTAATGCAATATTTTACAACGCCACAGAGGTGTTTTCATGTTTATATATATATAATTTTTTTTTAATGTGGGCTGAAAGGTGCCACTTGCTTTAATTGTGAACAAAAAGTATATATTTTTCTCCTTTCCAACAAATGCAGAGACTGATCCTTCAGTCGGTTACAACAAGCCACTCACGCACTGTTCCATATTCCTTCCTCAAAGCTGTGTGATTTGAATGTTACTTACAGCCTATAGTGTGCACAGATGAAAAATGAAATAAAATAAAGTTTTCCCCCACAGTAATTAAAGTATAGATGGCAGGCACATAAAGTTATGGGGGTGGGGGGTGCGGGGGCCAGGGGAGACCAGTGGTGCAGTGTGGGGAGTGGGAATGAGAATTCAGGAAAATGTCTTGGCAAAATCTCACTAGTTAAGAGCTTGTCTGCATAGGAATGCTCAAGACAGTTAAATTGAATCTATTGAGGGTGTGAATTTGAAGTGGATTAGTGAAATCATATCAAGCCAGTCTAGACACTTACTCAGAACTAAAATGGCTTTAATTTGGTTTAATGAATTCATTACAAAATGATTTAAGCTAAAACTAATCAAGGTCGCTTTAATTTTGAAGTTTGTCCATATGAAGTTATTCTGGCATGTCCCATGTAAATAAGACCTAAATGAAGAATGAACTCCCACATCCCTCTTTCACATGCACTCCTGCCAGTCAGAGAAACTGCACTGAATTAATAGATGAGTATCAGTGTGTTCTTTCACACTCTCTTTATGCTGATGATTATTAGAACTCTTCAGAAGGTGTGTGTCCACAAGGATATGGGTCACCTTTCACCATCAAAAATACTGGGGGGGGGGGGAAGATCCATGGAAAATTTCAAGTTCTTTTGACACTGAATCCACTCTGCTAATTATTAGACAGTGCATCAGCTCACTGTTCTTGGGTTACTTAGAACTGGTACAATCATGGGTCAGTTACACTGACATTCCTCTATGGAAGTGATGTTGGACCTTACATAAAGTTAAAGTCCTTAGTACAATTTCAGTGTTTGTGCTGATGGATTTGATTAAAAATGAAAAATTAGTGTGTACAGTTGCATATGGTGTATCTCGTTTCATCCATGAGGATGACTGTGGTTAAAAATGTCTAGAGAATTTATAACATGGCGTGTGCTGCAAAAACCTACAATTTTTCAATGGCTCTTTGCGTTTCTCTACACAACAGGAAATATGCTGTGCTCATCACAGTCATTCTAGGGTAGGCTGTGATCTGGTCAGCACTCATGGGTTCAAGCTGGATTGGATATGGCCAGTGCTTGGATGAGAGACTTCTAAGGACAGCTTAAAACTCCACAAGAGTTGGTGACACTCATTAGGTGGCATTTTTATTGCTGATTAGATGCTGACCATCATTTGCAATATTATTGGGGTAGAGGGCTTCTGTCGGCTGTGTTTTCTGAATGAAATATAAACTGAGGTCCTGACTGTGAGATCATTAAGGACAGTTTTACAGGACCTAGAGAATTCGTTTGTTTCTGGTGTAGAATTCAGCTAAACTGATATTCCACTCGTAGTATCAGTGAGATGCTCCATTCTTTATTTGAGTTCTGCACTGTTAAACAGATACAAAGGTGGCTGCATTTCCATTCTGTGAGTTCGCCATCTTCAAGTGTCTGACGAAGTGGTATTTTCTCCCGCAAAAGCTCATGTGATAAATAAATTTGTTAGTCTTTAAAAGTGCCACCAGACTCCTTGTTTGTTTTGCATGTTCATGGACAGTGGTATGATTCCTGTGTCTTGCATAGTAGGTTGGGATTTAATGATGCCTTACTCATCCTGATTGGATCAGATCTGCGGAAGTATTTGTTGCATAGAGAGGGAAGCTATTAGATGACATGAAAAAGCAGTAGATGCACACATTCTTTCAGATAATTTTTACTTGGAAAATCAGAATTGCATGCAATTACTCATTCTTGATGTGAAAAAAGCATATTCAGTGCACTTGTTATTGTAAATTAAACACATCCTTTTTAGCATCAGGAGTAATTCGCTATCATAGTGGGAAGGGGGTATGGGAAACTTTCATATTAAAAACTAACAGAAAATGTTCATAGCAAAAGGTGAAAGATAAGATGAACTTTAACAGGAAAAATGACACAGGAAAGTACAGAGGTTTCTTCACACATAGAAGTTAAATCTTAATTGGTAAAATGCAAAGCCTCACTTTTTATTATACCCATGTTAAAATGTTGAAACTTGTTTAAGTAGGTCAAGACTCTGCAAGATATCAGTCCATAATAAGTTTCCAGTAAAGTGCAGTCTTTCCCATCATTTATCTCCCTCCATTCTTTAAATACCTCATCATCTTTCATTCCAAAAGAGGTAAAAATGAATTTGTAGCAACATCGGTTGTACCTAATGTTCTTTTTTCCAGAAAATCTGGAACTTTGGATGGGTATGATGCCAGCTTTCTTAGCACAGATTCCAATAAAGACATCAGGAGGCACCAAAAGAGGTGCATCCTTGGCAACAACATACATCTTCCGAGCGACATCCTGGGAAATGACAAAAGCTGTTCCACTACAGTAATCTGGGTAATACTGCTCTTTATACTGACTGAGAGGAACAAAGCCTTGACGTTGAGGGTCTCTGTCAGGCATATCTTGATGAATGACTCTTCCAATATAAATATCTTCCAGATGTGTTCTTAAGCTAAGCAAGTAGTCAACCAGACTTGGAAGGTTGACAAACATTTCTTCATCAGTTTTAAGAACAAACCTTGCAGTGGAGCAGAATGTTACAGTCCACTCCACACTCATCATAATCTTCAGTGTCTGATTCTCAAAAGAATCAAGGAAGCTTGCTTCAATGATGTCTCCATGCTTTTGAGATTCTTCATTGATGTCTAACTGGGTGGTTTCTGAAGATGGCTTTCCTAAGGCAAACAAAGTAAGGATAGTATACCCTCTGATGCCTGTGACATTACCCCATGTTTGTCTGATCAGGTTACGTCTTGTCCTGCTTCCTGGGCTGCTACACACAATAATAAGCAGAAGTACCTCTTGATCAGAGCATACCTCTGAACTGCTGATAATGTAAGACTTAGAGATATTGGTTTTTAGGGGATTCATGTCTAATTTCCTGGCTGTCTCCCTGATTTGGAGAATTTTCATGTCAGTATAGGTGACAGGTAATGCACGTAGAAAATACTCCTCCAGCAAATCCCCTCCAAACAGCAGAGCATGGAAAAGCATGATGCTGAATAGAATAAAACACCACTGATGTGTCCGAAGCCTGCAGAACATCATCTGGAAAAGAGAAGAGATGGTAATTCCTGTTTACCTTTAACTGATTTTTGAGTTAATCATTTTAGAAGATACCAGGCCAGGATAGCTGGGTTCTGTTTTTTGCTCTCCTATTCTGGACAAATTACTTGTTCATTTGTGGTCCTCACTTTCCCTGTTTGTAAAATAATGATGCCCACATTTTTATGAAGGGCTAAAAGATCCATGGATGACAAGTGCAGTAATAAGCCCTTTAGTCTGTCAGGCCCACTCACTTCAGCATGTGGAAGTAATAACAGCATACATTAACATGCTAATATATTCTGAACTGGACTTGGTGTCCGTTTTCCTAATGTCCCAACAGATTATGCTTCGTGTTTCTGCACGAGTTCCATAATTTCAAAAGCTTTATTCAGCAGCAATCTTTGTGACCTTTTAAATGCCGTATAACTTGAAGAATTATTGTGAAATAAAAGAAGAAATCTGACTTGTTAATTATAGATACTGTCTCATTCAGAATGCCAGAAATTAGGAGTTGGAAGAAATTGATCACTTCCTCTCCTATCTCCCTCCTAATTAGCATTGTGCCCTCTCATTTATCTGTTAATGTTTTGCCTGGTTTCATTTTAAATATCCCAATGGATGGGACTTCTGGTTTCTACCTTGGGAAGATCATTTATCATTTTAGGCTTCCGCCTGTTAGTTTAACACAGTTTTTACAAGTTGCATGTACTAGGTAAGGACATGCTTTTTGTGGTCATTATTCCTAATGTAAATACCTGTAAAATTAACACTTTTCCTTTACTATCAGCATATTCATTAATACATGAGATGGTGTCAAAGCAGTTCTATCCTAGCTGATGACACCGTGTAACATTTGCAGTTCTAAGTTGTCTCCTCCTAGATTGTTTACTGTAGCTGAATGATGAAAAGCACCTACCTGCATGGTACCAGTGAATTCTGTCTGCTGTCACGACCGCTGAAGCCTTTTTTAGATCAAATTATACTTTACATTTATAAGCAGTTATTTCCACATCACAAACCGAAGAGGCAGGGTTGTATGTAGGTCTTTCAGGCTAAGGTTACCTGCTGGGTAACCAGATCCATTGTGCCTTTCACTTTACCTGACCATGAAAAGAAATACAATCTGGGACAATCATGTTGCAGCTGCAGAAAGCCCAAAGTAATTAGAATTCCTGCAGTTCTTTTATTAATTTCTGATACGCAGAGGGAAGTAGAACCCAAATAGAAATATATTTTCACTATGGCAGGCACACCCAAAAAGAGTAAAGCAATACTGACATTAACCTTGTAGGGCAGATTAGTCTACACTTAATAAAAGAGTTAAGTGGTTACATTTGCCCAACTTATGAATGTTATGTTTAGAGGAAGTCATTTGTATGTGATTGATTTATTCTGCTGCAATTTCTGTGGTCAATGTTGACTTCCATAGAGGATGAGTCCTTGAGTCTGTTCGTACACAGTTATTGTGGTTATGTATTGTGAAAAATCTTGTTAAAATGGATGCTAGTCTACGCAACCAAGATGATGTGGTCAAAAAGATTTGCTCATCTGCGTTCTCAGCTTTAGTCCGTATGGTTGCTGCAGATCAAACCCTGTGAAAGAAAGAGACCAACTTTGCATTTCCCAGCTTAAAGTGTGGGTGTAGCTCAGTGTTGTAGTTATCTTTCCTTACTTGGTGAGTAAGTTCTTGGGTTCTGCCATTAAAGGACCCTCAAGCTTTGATGTAAATATCAAATTATATCTGTAGCTTGTGTTCTTGTCATACCCCCCTGGTGGTGTGATCCCATCTTATTTCACAGGCTGGGCCGGGTCAGTATTTGGATGGCACCTCTAATAATACACAGTAGAGCTGGTGACTGAAAAGGTGGTGCTTTTCTCTCTGAGTGAACAATAACTGTGACACAAACAAGGAGTCCTGTGGCACTCAGACTAACACATTTATTTATTGCGTGAGCATTCGTGGGAGGAAGTTCCGCTTTCTCGGGTGCTTTGAAGATAGGTGTCTGCACTGGTGCTGCTGTTTGATAAGGCAGAAATGGAGTCTTGGCAGCTTGGTATTGCATGATACCTTTCTCAAGGGAACCAATATTCAACTCTGTATCCTTGTCGTATTCCAGTTTAGGTTCTGTAATTTTCTCTGCAGTGTCTCTTTTTCTCAGCCCTACATCTTGGGGATCTGAGCTTTAAACAGCTTGCACTGCCTAGTGCAGGCTTCATATTGCCTATGGAGACCAGCAACAAACACCATTGTGAACTGACAGCCCAATGCTACCCCTTGGTACATGGACACAGTTCCTGATGAAAACAATGGAAGCTGTGTATGTGGGAAGAGTTTGACTTTAACTCTCCAAACAGTTAATGTTGAAGGAAGTTTTCTATTTGTTGCCCAATTTCAACTGTACTGTCAGAGACGAGCATCTCTCACTCATAACTGCCTTCACTTTCTGGAATCCTAGATAATTACCTCCATGAATATCCCAGCAGTAGATTACTTATTCCTCACCATTCAGGTGCCAAAGTGTCAGTGTCTCTGAATACGCTCCTCCCATCTGCATGTTGCTATAAAAATGCAGGAAAAAACTGTGCTGTGATTTGAGACATGACCAGCAGAGGGAAGTGTTTCATAATGCAGAGCCCAAAGGCTGGCAATGCCCCAGAGACGTGGAGTAAGCACCTACGGCTGGTGTTAAAAGGAAAGCTGAGTGGAGCTGTACTGCCTGGGCTAGGGAATGTGTGAGAATTTTTGGGTGCAGAACCCACTGTTTGTGGGTCAGGTGAGAATGAGAAGGCAAGGACTCTGGTGAGGCCTCCTGGGCTGGTATTGTGGCAGAGAGCTGTAAAATACCCTGAAGATATGTCTACATTGTAATTAAAAAACAGCAGGTGGCTTGTACCTGCTGACTTGGTCTTGCAGAGGGGCTGTTTAATTGCAGTGTAGAAGCTGGGACTGGAGTCCAAGCTGTAGGACCCTGTGAGAAAGGATAGTAAGATCATCCGATCTGACTCCCCTGTGTGCCTAAGGCTGTGAAATTTCACCCATTTAATCTTGTATTGACCCCAAAACTTGTTTGGCTAAAGTATAACTTGCATGTTTTATGAGTAAATGTATGCAAACTGACCCTTCACCTTATGGACAAAGGGTCTTTTAAGATCAAAAATGAAGGTCCTGGTAATTTGTAGTCTTTAAAGATCTGGTGGCCTTTTTGTCAGAGTAGGGGTGTAAATACAGTTTACTGACTAAATGCCATTGGGGTTGTTACATATGCCAAACTAAAATTCATTCTGGAGTTCTAATCTGATACACTTTTTGTCTGAACAATCACATAATGTGGCTTTGTCCTGATAAACAACTGCTGTGATCCATGTCAGAAGAGACTGCATTTCAGAGATGGCTTCTGTGATTCCTAAGCATCTAGCGTCTGAAGGAGGAGTGTAATAGAGCCTTTGCTTTATTATTCTTGGCCTGAGGTACAGGCACCGTTGAGGTTTATCGGGATGCGGAACAACATGGAATTTGAAGAATCTACTGGGCAAGTACTGAAGGCACCAAGAAAGCAGCATGAAGGCATTGGTGGGGGTGAGAGTTGTCTGGCAACATTCCTGAAGTCTCAATAGGTTAGGAAGCCATCTCCATCACTTGATCCGCATGGAATTTGCAAGGCAATTTAAAAGTGGAAAAGAACTTTGAGGTTCCCTGTAGCCAGATCCTTGAAGGATAGTCAGGAAGTGACCTAAAGGCTGGGAGTGCAGGCAGGAAGCCATTGATGGACAAAGAGGAGCCTAAGTGTATGAAGCACAAGTAGCAAGTTTCCTTAATTCAGTTATTTAAATGAAACTAAAATCCTTGCAAACTGAAATGTCTCTCTTCCTAGCAAGTGTATATACAGTTTTGTTGCTGGGTTACTTGTGGAAAGTGGACTCTGTGCCCTGTTTTGTTATTGCAGGGTTGTTTGTAAGCATCAGCTCTGCATGTTGTCAAAACCCAAACAAACCCGAAGGCTCTTCTGAGATGGCAGGAAGGATATTGTTACCCTCATGATTGGAGTGCAGTTGTCATCTATTTAGGAATCTGGTCCCAGTTAGAAGGTGGTAGGCTTAAGTAGCTTCTGCTTCCCTAGGGTTCAATGTCTTGTACTAAAGGGAGGTTTCTTTAAATATATAACTATCACAAGTCTTGTTGTGAAGAGCCTTTTGCCCTGGGCTTGGGCGAGAGTCAGCTAGAACACACAGAAAACAACCTGCAAGGGGAGGTTGGAAACAGCCTCTTATTTGAACACTGAACTTTTCTTGCAAAGCTACTGGAGGCTGGTCCACTGCATAGCTGTCCCACCAAACTGAACCGTCTGTTTCTGAAATGGACCTTTGGGCCTCTTTTTCTAGGAGCAGATGTGTGATGGGAGGAGTAAGGTCTTTAGCTCCACCTTTGACACTTTCCCAGGCGTCCGATTTGGGGCCAAATCCAACAGTCGCACCCTGGAAAGTCAAGGAAGGATGGGCAAGACCTTTAAGTTAGCAGTGGGAGGATATCCAGTTGCTCAGGGCAACAGGTGCTTACTCTGCTCTGGATTCCAATGGTTGCTGGCTGAGCCACTCAGGTGACTCAACAGCATTGCTCCTGATTTGGTACTGTGGCTGGATTGGCTTGGGGAGGATATGTGGGCCTCTTGGAATGTGGAACAGATCTTTTTCCACTGGTGTTTTTTTGGGCGGTGTACAGAGAAGCCTTGATGAATTATGCTTTCCAACAGCTGCCGCGGGTCCTGTGCCACTGACAGCATGACCCTTGTTGTTTGAGGTTATGAGAAGCACAGGCAAATGGAGGTGCTGCTGTAAGGATGTCACCAGCATTAATAGCCTTAAAATACCTACAAGTTGTGAAATGTGTTTTTTATATTGTAACAAGCTGTGCTGATTGCTTGATTGATCTCCCCCAAAGTGCTATAGTGAATGATTCCTTCGTCACCCCCCCCCTTCTAATTGCTATTTAATTAGACCTATTATGTATTCAATCTAGGAGCAGGGTGAGGTGAGATTTGCAGAGGAGGCAAGGAGAGAAAAATGGAAAGCATTTTAAATCAAAGGACATCTTTTTAGTGCTTGTAAATGCAAGAAACTGAACTGAACTATAAATGGACATCTGAACCTCAGTTTCCCAGTCTGTGAACAGGGACAGCAACACAGATGCATCCAGCTCAGAGATTTCTCTGGGGGTTATTTAGTTGTATCTGGACAATGCACTGAAGACTGAAAGATGGAAGAGGGAAATATTCATTATTGTGAAGCAATAACCTTTTCCTTGGCTCCTTCCTCTCCTGTAATCCGTAATTGTTACAGAAATTTCACCTTGGCAAGCTGGTGATTGGAATGGAAAGTCACTGGTTATAGTAAAATTTGAAGGGGCCCTGAACCTTCTTAATCTCTGGGCCCCTTCCCTCATGTGTGGGCCCAATTTTTCTAGATTCTGGAATCTGGGCCCTGGAACTCTGGCCCATCGGATTTGTGGGTATTCCAGCTTACTTTAACCCCTGTGGAAAGTGTCTGTTAAATTCTGCTTCTAGAAATGAATAGCTAACAGGAATGTCTCTCTTCCCAATTGTTTTTTTTAAAATCAGGATATATTCGGAACCTCTCCTCCTCCTTGCAGAAGTTGCAACTCCCTGCTAAACTGTCATAGCAAGTCAATGATTACTAGCATTTGAACCATTTCCATGGGGGAAGAAAACATTGGCACCCTCACTTATGTATTTATAAAACATTAATAGTCAAACCTGCGACTGCTCCATTCCAGCTTCTGCTGTATCAAGTCATGCTCAAGGCGGTGTCTGCAGTACTCAGTAGTGAAATCCTGTATTTTAAATTGCCTTGTCATCAAGTGATCATTCCAAACAGCCACTGAAATAGTAATTTAATAACCCAAGCAACAATGCTGCTTACAGGCTTGTCAATAAACAGTTGCTAATTGCCCATCAGTAGCTGGTGTAGATGTAAATATTCAATAAACTGACAATGCTTCCTTCCTGTCTTTGAAGTGTTCCCGTGTGTATAAATGGGAGCCAATATAATACCGTCAGCAAAACAAAAAACCCACCCCAAAGCCCCGGATCAAAGCAGTATTATTTTCTCTGTGCTTTTACCCAGCTGAGGCATCAGTAATTGTTTTAATTTTGGAAAGAGAATTTTAGTGGTTGTTTTTAGTTGACGGGTTATTTTCCTGGTGGTGATAAGCTCATCCCCATGACAGCAGTGAACAAGGACAGCACGTCTAGGAGCCAGTGAGACTTCTCTGAGCTTTTAATGTTTTCCATGAAGCCTAGATACCCTGGTGACGGGGATGTTCCAAAGACATAGGGAAGCTAAGGGACCAAGAGGTCAAGCTGTGGATTCAGAAATGGAGACGTGGCATATGCCATTGGTCCAGGAGCGTCTTCATTGTGACACGGTGGCCCGTACTGTGATTGATGGGCACGATGGGGTGATCTGTGAGGTTGGGAAGGTCAGAAAAAGGTAGTGGAACATAAAAGAGGGAAATCAGTTACAATGGAGATAGTAAGAGTTTGACTCAAGCCTTGCTCCTCACTGTGTAGATAATTGTATAAGTCCCAGACTACTGTAATTGCCATCAGTACCGTTTATCCTTCTGGTGTTGTGGCATTTCTCTCCTTCCAGTTGGTGGCCTGGTCTCTCAGTGACTATCTGTTGTGTGGAGCGAAATAACCCCCTGGAGCGTGATTGGAAAGAGCTGGGACCTGTCCCTAGATGTTGCTGTGATGGGGAAGTGGCTCCTCTCACTGACTTCCTCTATGCAGTTAGTGGCTATGACGGTACAAGCTGCCTCAGTAATGTGAAGAGAGAAGCCTGCATATAGCAGAAATGGTGTGCTATGAAACATGATTAAAGGAGGACTGGGAAACTGGGGTCTGCAGGGCTCAGATGCCTAAAATCTGTTTGTGCAATGGAAATCTGCCATGTAGGTACAAAAGAGAGCATCAAAGGGATGGAGTATGGTGTTTGTTTTTGCAGGTACAAGTGGCACTGACACCCAAGATTTTGCTGCTATAATTCTGCAAATGAATTTCTGGGGCAAACCAGACTGCGTTGGATCTTCTGCTTGCACCTGACCTTGTAGACGGGTTGACAGCGAAAGCATCCTGGCTGCCATCCACAGTGTAATAGCATGTCAAAAAAGGCAGGGGTAAGTTATGCAAGGAAACAGAAGGAACCCTTTTTGAAAATTTGATCCAAGATGTTTGTAAACCAGGTAGGAGACAGCCTTGAGTTCTGATTCAATTTTAGCTCTGATCTTTTCCAAAGTATGTTAGAAGCTTGACTCTTGATACAGATCCTTTCAGGAATGGGACCCATCCACCAAGGCCTAGTTCAGACAGACCCAAATTTGGCTGAACTTTTGAATCTGGGGGTTTGATTGGGATCTGCCCCACAGGTCATGTATTCAAATCTTGCTGCAAGTTAAAAATGAAAATTTTATTGCTCTTAGGCAAAACAGGAATTAAATTACATTCAAGGTAAGCTTTTGGTTTTGGTTGTTTTTGCTATAGCAAAAAGTAAATGTACATATAAATGTCTTAACTCTTTCTTTTACTCTCTATTTATTTTAGATCTATGTAGCAGTTCCAAAATCTCTGTAATAATTAACTTGGATGCATTGTATTTTGTGCAGAAATCTATACATTAGATTTTGCTATTCCCATCTGGCTTCCCTACTTTTTGCTTGTAAAGTGCCACCTTCCCAGTTGACTGAGACAGAGCTGGAAATTAAAATAGTTAGTTTCTGAGCCCTGAAAAGTCTCATTCTCACCATGACAGAGCTACAGCTCTTATGCTGAGCTCTTAGAATGTGGTGTTTTTGTTTTATCTAAATAGTCTGGTTGAGCTGCTCAGCGATCTGAGGAAAAGCAGTATGACAGGGCAGGAGTAGTGAGGCTCCTCACCTGCCCCTCTTAGACTGGGCCTGGGAGGCTAAGGCTGGGCAAACAGCAGCTGAGAATTGATTAGGCAGCAGCAAAACCCTAAGCCAGTGATTTTCAAAGTTTTTATTGGGACCCAGTTGAAAAAAATTGCTTATGCCCATGACCTAGCAATTACATCTTGAGCAATCCATTTTGGTCTTTCGATGGTAGCAGTAGCGGGTGCTGTGACCCAGTGCCTGAGGATCTGTGACCCAGTACTGGATCCCGATCCTAAGTTTGAAAACTACTGCCATAGCCTGAGGAGCAGCTGAGGACCTGGGCCAGCACAGGAAACTAGATGTAGGGTGTGCTAGCAAGGCAATGCAGGGTCTTTGGTAGCAGGCCAGAGGGAGCCTCCAAGCCCTGAGAGCATTTGGGGGTACAGCTAGGAGTGGGGCCATCATGTTTGTAAATAAATGAGCTTGTGGTTTGCACTGCTGATGGTCTGTGGTGAGTCTCTTTGGGATTCTTGGGGAGCAGAGATGCGTAAGAAACCGGGTCAGAAGAGCACATCCTGTGACAAGCAGAAATGAGTGCTGAAGCATAAAATGACCATGCTCTAAGTATGATACAGATAGCATTGGCTTCTGAGGATTAGATCTCCTGACATCCTGTGTTCAGAGTAATGGAATAGGCAGCTCAGATGCTTTTTATCACAATGTAATCTTGCTTTTTAGCTTGCAAAAGTGAAACGCCTTGCGTGTTAATCAGACTTTGATCCCATTAAAATTAATGTACTGAGTGGGAGCATTTGTCTGTGAATTGGATAAAAGTCAGGCGCGACTGGAGCCTGAACTATCTGAATTCCCACAAGGTAACTAAAAGTGTGAGACGTGCTAGTTCTCAGGATAGGGGAGGTGGAACCAGGGTCTCCTAGAATGCTCCTTCTGCAAGGCGGAGTTTCGATGTGATGTTTGAAAGCTGTTTTGACTCAGGCAGGAAGGTGTGAGTTTCTTAATGTGCTCTGGAATGCTAAAATCTTGACACTATTTCACTTTATTTCTGTGACTGTAAACGTGCACTAACAACAGATGAGGAGTGCTCCTGTGTTGGTGCAATCCCTTTGCATCTTGTGATATGTCTACACTGCATCTTTTTATGTGTTCATGGTGCTTTGCGGGTTCAGTGGAACTTGGGGTCCCTCATGGACAAAGGAAGCAAATGGTAACAGACAGTCCATTCTCCAAAGAACTGGCCAATAAAATAGATGAGGCAGACAAAAGGTAGGGTAAAGAAAGGGATCTTGATATTTTACGGAGAAAGGGGCTGAGCCACAGATCAACTAAGTGACAGTCCCAAGGTCATCCAGGGAGTATAGATAATTTATAAAAAGATAAAATTTCATCTGCTGTGCTTGCAGACCAGACTTTGCAGCAAGTTGCTAGTGGATAAGAACCAGCTGGTGAAATGGACTTGAAAGTGATGTGTCTGAAGCTATTTGTTACTTTTAAAACAGTGCTGATTAGTAAACTGGACAGTGGAAATGATTTCAGTAGTAATCAGCGAAGGTGTAAACTATGAGACAGTCCATCTTAAACAATTCTGGACATAGTTCACCAGCTGGAGAGGGAAGTGGCTTAATAAATGAAAGCCGTACAAAATTTGTCTTTACTTTTTGCTATCTTTAGAATTTTTAATGAAAATCGAAGACATTTTAAAAAAAAGTATTTAAAAGTGCAGACATATGAAGGATAAGCAAGTTTGACTTTTGTCACACAAATGGAGATATTTTTTCGGTTAATGAGTGAAGGCTGAGCTGAAAACATGCTTTTATAATCACATCCCTAGCTTTTAATTGCACTTTGCATATAAGGTTCTTGGAAATAGAAAATGTTCGCTGTATCATTGTGGTGGTTGTAACTACTTGAGTTTAATAACAGCTTTGAAAACCAGTCATCACTTGATAACGACTACGTTAAGCCCTCTGCTCATTCTGTAAGTGCTACCTTCAGCTTCTGAAATATATTGCTAAATATAAGTTGAATTGAGAGGGTGCTAGCAGGTGAGAAATGTGTTGTCTGTCTTTGGGTTTTGCAGCCTTGGAGAGCTTATTCCTTATGGGTTGTTTCTCTTCCAAGAGATCGGTTTGCCAAAAAATGTAGCCCACCTAGTGATATACAGTGAAAGATTTCTTCTTGTTATGTTCATTTCCACAGTATACCAACCATTCCACTTTGCACCATGATTTCCTGCTCTGTGTCTTAAATTAGAGCCATATCATATGCTATTTCAATCTATAATCTGTGTAGGTATCTTATTTGAACACAGGATCATTTTTTAAATGGAATTTTTAAATTAACCAGACTATGTTGATTAAATAATACCACTTAGTACTTATAAAGGGCTTTTCAATAGCAAGTCTCAAAGCACTTTACAAAGGATGGCAACATTATAGCCTTCCTTTTTACAGATGGGGAAACTAAGGCACAGAAAAGTTAAGTAAAATGCTCGTGGTCTCAGGAAGAGTTGAGGTTGGAGCTCACACTTGTCTAAAGGCATGCCTGGGCCTAATGTCTAGGGAACACTCCTTCCATTATAGATTCACTGTTTTTAGGGACAGCAATATACAACTGTTACATTTGATTCCTAACAAAGAAGATGGACTTGCCCACGGTCACAGGGGTAAGTGCTAGAATTAGAACCCAGGATCCCGTGGCTCTGTCCTATGCTGCTTTCTTCTGGTTTCTCTTCCACTGGAGAGAGAGATGGTTCTCTTGCTGTTCTATGGATGCCCATAGAGAGAATTTTGGCTATGATACTGTTGGTGGCTGAGATGGCTCAAGGAGCTCTGTTCAAGCCAGTCACCAATGATTCCCATGTAATCAACGAGGAATTAGCAGTTTATGTGATCAGGACCCAAATAAATCAGGATGCAGATCAAAAAACCAAGTCCTCTTGCTTTGTTCAGAGATCAGTGGTCAGCCAGTTTGGAAAACAGAGGGCAGGTACGGTGTGCTCCCGATGGGAAATGGTACTGAAAAGCCAGGTACAGAGTACAATGCCCAGGAAGAAGCAGCAAGAAATATTATGAATTTAATGATTTATCACTTTCTTTTGTATTAGTTACCTTATCAAATGAGGTTATTTTCAGCTTTTTTCCCCCCACTCGGGAAAGGATGTTTGTTCCTGTACATTTTCTCTTCTGCCCTTTCCTTGCTGATGGCAACATATGCACACAATGAAGTAAAACAAACTCTGATTAATATATTGTGGCAAAGATGAGCAGCCTTGTAGTTCTGAAAATAGGCATGTCATTGCCATCATTAGAGTGTTCTTAGCTTTCTCTGATCACTGCATGTTAATTGTGTTTGAAAGTACCGCCTTCAGAGAAGTATAACTTCGGCACAATTACAGAAGGACAGAAAGTCTGTAATTACATGATTTAAAAAAATCTGAAAAGTGATGGGTAGGGTGGGAAGAGGAATCTCCACAGCAAGGATCATCACTGTGTGATCAGAGGATGGGCTGAGCAGGCAATCAGTGGGCCTGGCTGGTGGCTTCTCATCAGCTTCCATAGAATTCAAAAGTCCATTTTCAAAAGCAAGAGCTTCTCCTCCCACCTCATGTCTGTGAGGAAGCTGGGCTGCTTTGCTGAGTCTGCAAACATATATGATAGCCCAAAGAGATGGATGAACTGCCTTGTTCCAGTAAGAGCATTAACTCTGAAGCCAAATGACAGCAGTTCTAATGGTAATGATTTCACTGCTGATCATCTAAACAGCAGTGTCAGAGTACATGATGGGATCTGTGGGCAAATCTTGAGTAGATTCTGCCACTTTCTGTCTGACACTTGGCACTTCCACTCCTTTTTGCAGGAGCTGAATGGTTTGGGATATTAAACTCTGTTCACTCCTAGCCAATGCCAACCTTCTTTTCTTTCTCAAATTGCCAAGCCTGCTTGTGGGTGATTGCTTGTCTTTCTGGGCACAGAAGCTTCAATATGCCGACAGACCCAGAGTGAATTGCTTCCTGATAAGGGGCACAGCACTGACACATTGTGATACAGAAGATCAATAGCTGTAAGAGAGAGAAACAGCTCAACTTTCAGGAGCTCATCCCTTTCGTTTCCATTTATGTTTGCCAACAACATGAAAATATTCTATGGCTCTTCAGTTCGCATGAAACCAGTGTAGTTTTAAGCCCCTCCTTGCTTGTTCCTTCAGCCTCGGTTCTGAGACCCAGGGATTTATCTTTAAATGAAAGTTGCTGCATCCAGTGGATACCTGCTGGCCATAGAGGGAGTTTGATGGTGTTACGTAAGTGACCACATTGGAAGCATTCAACTTGGATGTCAACAACTGGAGGTAAATCAATGCTGCAATGATTATTTTGCTGCTCAATTAACTGTCCTCACGCTCAGTTAAATGCATTTACAGCCTGGAGTTGTTAATCTGAATCACTCTGGAAACCTTGGTTCCAAAGGGTCAGCCGTGTTAATCTAGTTCAGTAAAACAAGCAAGGAGTCCTGTGACACTTAAAAGACTAACAAATTTATTTATTGCATGAGCTTTTGTGGAAGAAAATCTCTCTTAGTCAGATGCTATGAAGATGGGGGAACTTGCAGAATGGGAGGAAATAAATGCAAGTCATGGGATCAGGTCCCACTAACTGCAAAAGCAAAGCTGTTGTTAAGATTCAAACACTGTGAAACAGCATATAGAGGAAGATGAGGCCAAATCACCTGTTGTAATGAGAGAAACCCAAAGATTAATGAATTAGTTACAGCCTGGAGATTGCTGAACCCTAAGTGGATATGGAAACAAAGAAACTAATTAACTGGGGCAGACTGGATCCACACTTGATTTTAAAACAGTCCCATGATGCACATGGTTCATTATTTTTAGTAGCCGTGGAAGACAGCTAGTATGATAGCCCTGGCCTCAGGCACTGTGAAGAGTCATGGGTCTGTTGACCCGAGCTGAGATTTGTCAGTTTGCATAGGTTGAGATTCTGGCCTATAGTTTTTTGACTAGAAACATGGTAATGTCCCACAGCTTCTTCTTGTTGCAGACCCTTTGGAAATATCAAGATCTCTCATCCTGGTGGAGGTGGGACTGTGTTGAAGGCAACCACTGAGGAGCTGAGAACTTCTCAAGCCATCGTGTGCTACACTGAAAACTAATGGTAAAATAGTGATTTGTAGGACATTATTATTGTAGCTCTTCATGAGCCTCACTGGTCTCTCTTAATTTTTAGCGAGGAAGAATGCCCACTCATGCTGCTTATATAAACAGCCCCTGAATACACTTTGTTATGGTACAATGCCTATTCTAATTCCACTGAGAACCAGATTTTTTTAAAAAGCAGGGAGCTGTTTCAGCAGCAAAATCCTAATGTAACACTACTATATCCATCTCTGTATATGTGTCACTGCAGGTTGGGGATCATTGGGAGACATTTAGTAATGGGAACTTAATCGTGCAGTATTGACTCAGACTGGAATTGGTGCTGGGACAGCGATACAGGCCAGTCTCCCTACAGAAAACTGATACCTGCTTCACTGTCCCTTTCGCAGATCTGATTAACCTCACTGAAGGACACGGACGAGAAGTCTTGTCTGTTCTGTTGAACTAGACCGACATGGCTACCCTTTGGAACTTGAAGGACACAGGTTACTATCCAGGCATGAATTATGGCATTGAGGAAACGCATCTTCCTGCGTTTGCTCTCAGGAGAAACGAGCTTCACACCCTCAGCTCTTCTTCAGTGACATCCAGCAGGTGAATGCTGCTTTGGGCATTCAAGCTCTAAAACAGTGCCTGTGGGACAGAAGAAATCCCTGGAACTGAGCTGTGCTGGTTAGTTAATTGAAATCTGAAACCCTGCTGTGCTCAAGGGAGGAACAAAAACCCTGACATTAAGCTCAGTTAGTGGAAAACTTTGTTCTGCTGTTGGAGCCAACAGCTCACCTGCCTTCCCCACCCCACCAATCCCTTGGTGAGATGACAGCATGCCCCTACCCTGTGAAATGCAGGCACAATGGTTGAGCACTTTGCCTTCCTCTTTCAGGAATATCTTTCCTTGGGAGAGGACTAAGGAAGTTGATACCTAGGTAAGCCTCATTGACCAGAAACTACACAGGGGTTAATTCCACCATAATTAGTGGGGTTGATGAAACCATCCCCACAGGAATAGTTATTCAGCTCCAAAGAAGTGAGGCATGTTCAGAATCTGCCTTTTCCTTCCAACTGCATTAATTAGCTCCCCAGAAAATTACTTTCATTCTTTTCCTGCTGCCTCTGACTCATCTGCACCATTGCCTCCCACAGATTTATTTATTTCTCTTCCCATCCATAGAAATGAAGAAACCTTCCTCGCCGCACTGCATGCGGCATAAGTGCCCTAGTTGGACAGCCAGGGTGAGGGAGTGACCTACTTCTTTGAACTTGAGGAGGCACTTTGTTCTTTGTCACAGCACCACTCATCACCTTCAGAGCGTTTAAGAAAACAAACTGATCTTTTACCCTTCTTGGAGTGCTTCAGGCAGGCGGCACAGAACTGGTTCTGTAACCCTGTGGGCAAACAAGATTTAATGGTAACCCAGTGACCTGGGCTTTTATTGTGCTTTATCCTAGTTACATTTCAAATATGAACAAAACTGGGAAATTCATCTCCATTTAATCTTGATAAGCCAGGAGAACAAGACTGAACTTGGTTTCACCGTTTCCCATTAGATCATTGTATTGGTTCTTAAAGAAGGGGTCAGGATACATCCAGAATGCTGGATTAATTGTGGTGGCTGCGATATTCTGATGTACAGGCTCCAGTGCTGATTTGAGCAGGGCTGCAGTATGAAATGAGTGAGGCTGGTCTCTGGAAGGCTGATCACCTCCTAACACCAATGTGAACCCCAGCCCCGGAAGTGGGCCAGTTAGGAGGCCACGGTGCCACGATTGTACACCATTATTAACTCTAGGAATAACATTTGAGAGCCTTCAGACAGAGGACAGACCCAGAGAACTAACCCTTATGTTGGTGCTAAACCTAGCACAAGGATCAAGGAGAGAACACAGTCCAACTTTCCCATCCTGGGGTGGAGACTCAGCCTCTGATACCAAAAAAGAGCAGCTTCGGTGATTGCTTTGTCTCTTGCCTCAGTTGCATTTGCCACTGTGGACTCTCCGGCAGCCAGGGCATAGGAATGTCCCAGAGGTACCCCTTGGAGGTGGTTCCTCTGTTGTGGGGGTGGTATAAAATTAGCTATGTTGGCACCAATGTTCCTTCTAATTTTTCATAGGCTGTGTGCGCAAAAAAAATTTTGTGTGTGTGCAAAAGATTTTTGTGTGCACTAATATTAGCTCTGTTGAATTTTTTTGTGTGCACCTTTATTTTATTGTGTGTGCAGGTTTCACAACTTGTGTGCATGTGCACAGCTTAGAAGGAACAGTGGTTGGCACTGCTCCTGTTGGGGAGGCTCCTGAGCACCCCATGATGGCTTCGTCAGTATAGCTGACCCTTTTGGCAAATCTTCAACCCTCTTCGGTCATTTTATTGCACTGCAAAAGCAACATGGCTTGACCCGAATCTCTGCTGTGTTGGTGTGAAGCCAGAGCCACCAGTTTGAATGGACTGAACCTGGCATAGCCATAATCAGTATTTGGCTCTTGATAGGCCAACCAGCGTTAGGCTTGTCCTCGCCATGCTCTGCATTAGCCCTGTAGGAAGCTGGGGCTGGGTCATCCCACCATGGCTCAATGGAGGGGCAAAGCAGAAAAGGAATATTGTCTAGTATGTTGAACCTGGACTGCCATCCAAAACAAAATCACATTTACTCTGCTGTGATTAGCTGTAAGTAAAGTCAGAGGGCCAGACCCCCAAACCTTTTCCAGAAGGGGTGGAGTGGGGACATGCTGGTAAGTCAGTTGCCCTGAGTCTGCTCTTGGCTATGAATCCTATTATAAGCATTAAGTTGATTTGGGATGGCGAGGACAGAGACCTGCCTGCTAGGAGAGTTCGAGCAACTGCAACTCTCCTTCATCGGTTTAAAGACTCTTAAAGCTACAGTGGTAGCAAGTATCTGCCTTGGAAAGGTTAGTTTTTTAAACAAGGGTGCACAGGTCACATCTTCATGCTTCTGGGGCATGATTCTGGAAGAAGTTGGGCTCTTTTTGTGACCCTTAACCACTGACAGTACTTTGCATCTTTCAGGATGCCCATGTTTGCTGAGCTAGGTTCAGGAAATAGCACCTGTCCCAGGGAGGTGGCTAATAGCACATGATCTGGATGCTTTACCTTGCTATTCATGTGTGCACCTGATATTTAGCACTACGGTCATCGGCCCACCAAGAAGGGGTTTCCCTCAAGCCTTTGGCTGAACAGAAGGGTAGCAAATCCTTCTTCACAGAGGATTCAGAGGTTAGCTACGTCTCAGGGGTGTGTGTCTGTGTGTGTGTGTGTGTGTGTGTGTGTAAAATCAGTTGTGGCAACTACTCATGGAGTCGAGAGTGGAGCAAATTCTTCAAGCTAGCTGTGGAATGGTTCAGGATACTCTCAGGCATGGGGGACACTTAATACCAGAGGCGCAGGGAGTGGGGGTGTTTCACCTGAAATGCAATCATGTGACTTCATTGCAGATCACCCTACCAAGAGCATCGGTTTCATTGCAGCAGCAGAACAACCTATTTCTCCACTAACCACTTGAGTGTGGGGTTTGCTGAACAATGGAGCCCCCAGGAGTCAGAATGACAGCAGCTCTGGCTGTTGCCATCACTGCGGTGGATGATATGTGAATCCAGTAAATGGCTTGGAATGATTTGTCCAATTTACATTGATCAGTTTAAAAAATTATTGTCCTGCAGCAAAGGAACTCATTGTAATGAACTGCAGCTGCATGCAATACGTATCTCATTGCTGTCGGCAGGCTACATGTGCACATGCTCATGATGTTGGGTTCCAAAACATAGGCCTCTACCTGCGGGTCTAAAACACAGAACAGTTGAGGAAACTGATTACAGTAGAACTGAGCTGCTAACAAGCTGAAGGGAACGTCCAAAGAGCAGATATGTTCCTCATACAGCTCCCTAAGAGCAGATAAGTTCTTCATGCAGCTGCCCTGCTTGATCTTTGGTGTGATTTTCTTTCAAGATGAAAAACCAATCTGTTCAGGCTTGAGATGATGTCTGATAATTTCAGTCCAAAAGAGCTATGAGTCTCAAATTTTTTTTGTAGTGCTTAGGAAGCATGCTGGCTTTGTTTTATGTGGAGAAGGTGAAGTAAAGTCCTTAGCTGGCTGTTGTACTGTAGTTACATGATGATTTTTATGCACTATGCTGTATCACAAGAGTTTTCTATTAATACTTTGCATTCCTTATTTAATGGTATTTACAGACTGTTTCTAGAGGTAACATAAGGATTATACACCTGAAAGTGAATTGAAGTGAAGTTGACATGCAGCCAATAACATTGTTAATTGAAAGTATCTACTCCAAATGGGATTGCTGATTTGCTCGTCTCTTTCCAGACCTGCGGCATCATGAGTCAGTGTGATTGAGCAAAGTGGTTTCATGGTAGTCCACATCATGAAACCACCATTCAATCTGGCAAAATCATCTTTTTGCAGTAGTAGCTTAGGACTTAAAATTGTAGGGTCCCTTCAGAGGAGAAGAGTGAATATTTTAGTTAAGGCTCCCTCATTTTTAGGAGCACTAACTTTATACAACAATTATGCTTTTATGTAAAATATTCTTATTATGCTTTTATTATGAAAATAATGAGCTGCTAAGGCAATAACTTATTTTTGTAATGGTACTGCAAGCAAATGAGTAGAGTTATTGTAAGAGCATCACTGTGGGTCAAATTAAACTGCCATACTTTTGGTTAAACAAACATTGCAAGAAATTAAGTACCGTTACAGTCACTATCCCTTCTGTAACAGCCTGTCATTTAACATTAAATGAATGTCAGTTCTGTCCAAGGTTCTCTTGTAGGGTGAACAGAACGAAATAGAGCAAGAAAGATGCTGGAATTTTACTTTGCCATTGACTTGCTTGGTTTTGTTGGACAAGTCATTATGCCTCAGTTTCCTTAATTGTATCAATACAAAGTTCTCTGAGATCCATTGAAAGGCGTTGCATGCATGCAGAATATTGTCAAAACGGGCATTGAGCTATAATGGGGAAGGCAGCAAAACATTGGTTTAGCTACATGTCTGCTCATAAGTAGCAAGAGAGCAAAAAAAAAGAAAAAAGAAAAAAAGACCCCAAAGTTAATACACTAGGGAAAAAACCATCATGATCCTGCATAGAAAGTTTAACTGATCTGGGTCTGGAAACAGCTGATGTAGGCAGCCTACATCCACAGCTTTGTCTTCCACAACAGCCCTACAGCTACCCAACTGGGTCATTCCTTTTTTAGCGCTAACATGACCCTTATGTGAAGCTAAAAATAAAGCTATACAGCCAGTTAGTGATTCTCTTAGTAATGAGGAGCAGAGGGAGAAGGAAAGGAGGTTAGCACAGCAAACACATTTTAAATCATTTCAAGCAACACTCTGTTTCTATAAAACTTCATCTCCAGGACATAGCTAGCATCACTGAAGCATGGCACAGCTTAGACATCTGTTGGAAATTCATTTAGCTAAAAGTGCCTGAGAAGAAAACCTATATGTTTCATTTGATATTTATAGATCATTTATTCTGCTTAGAGCTTAACTAGAGAAGCTGTTTGTTTTAGTGTCCTGAATGGGTCAACCAATGGTGTGAAGTTTATCTGCTTAAGGCCAGATGCTGCTAAACTTCAATGCGTGCAATTTAACGGGACATGGGTGCAAAGTTTTCAAGATGAATGGGAGCACATATGAAGACCTATGGCTCTCAGTGTAAAGCAAGTAGTTTCAGAATTTGATTCCTAGAGTAAATTGATTAGCTAGCAAAATTTCTGTCGCTTAGCAGACTTCTTTGAATGCGAGTTGGTGGTTCTGGGAAATTCCCTTGATTTTATTTTTCAGAATCATGGTCAAGTGTGAGTATTGGCAAGATCTGCCATGGGAGGGAGATGGTCTTGCATGTACCACACTTGATGCTAGGCTCACAACCTTTCTTTAAGGCAAGTGGGCTTTGTGGCCAGTTCTGCCTTGTGATGATGCGACAGGCTGTGGTGGGCTGGACCAGACACCTGTTTGGAGCCCCCCCTGAAATCAGTCAATTTGGATGCAGGAATCTGCCCACATAGAGCAGGTTGCAGGCTCACGGTTGTCGCTTTTGATATTTACTGTGCACAATGCTTAACAGAACAAATGAAAAGGTTGGCAGCTGTCCAGAGGCATTCAGAATCCTCTTTCTGAGGTGCTTGCTTGCACATAGGATCAGATTTGGAGTCAGGAAGCAACTTTTCTCCCAATCAGACTGTCAGAGACAATGGGGCTTTCCCCTCTCCTCTGCAGCACAGGGCATGCAGTGACCTCTGACGCTGGTGCCCACTGGTGTCTCCTTGTCTGCCTGGAGCATACAGCAGCTGGGTCGTGCAAGGATTGAAATGCTTTGGTCTAACTCAAGTTATGTGGCTGAGGATAGGGGTATCTGGCTGGTGGTGGTGGCCTGTGTTAAAGAGGAGGTCAGACCAGGTGATCTGGTAGTGCTCTTTCTTCATCTGGTTTTAAATTCTATGAAATGAAAGTGTGCAGTCCTGCGAATGCTTCATTAGGGGCCTGGTCCCGGCAGTAAACACTGCTCCAATTAGCAACGGTTTGTAGAATCAGGCCCCAATTTCACCGGAACATCACAGGGAGGCCAACTTAACAATGTAAGAAGAGAATTTGATCCTCTTCTTGCAGCCTATATTGTATACCTGGAAGTATCATCCCTGCTGAATGTCACTTGTTTCCAACAGAAATCGGATGCTGACAATCTGAACTTCACCTGCTTGGAGGCAATGCTTCCAAAGTGCTGATAAAATGTGCAAAGTGATTGATTGCTTCTAATGTACTATATTTGTTTGTACTGACCCACTGGCTGAAATTAATTATGCAGATTACTATTAACACATTAGTAATCAGGATGCACTCATCTTTAGATGATGCTAAGTGTTATAATTTAAAAAATAACCATTTCCATGACATGGAAATTTTCCTTTGTAGGTTGCATTTATTTATTTATTTATTTTGCAGAGTCTGGTTTTGGTAATGAATCGTTTTTCATTGTCTGTTTGGTAACCTGATTGGTTGGTTGGTTATTTTGGCTGTGCCCAAGCCTACCAGGAGCAGAGTCCCACTGCACCGTACAAAGACATACAGAGATGTATCCTGATCTGAGGAAACTGCAGAAAGCTTGAAAACAAGATGTAGCAAGTAAGTGACTGTAGCAAATGGGAAGTAATGGGAAGGGGGAGGACAAGGTTACAACTAAGACAATGTAATTGCATAGACCCTAATACTGCAAAGACTTGCATGCACTTCTTTGCGCACTGTGAGAAGCCCCAGACAGGACCTCTTATCTGTTGACTTTAGTGAGGTTGCCCATAGTGGGTAAAATTGAGCATCTGCACTTGGTGGCAGGTCAGGACTGTTGGCTGACCATGCCTGCAATTTGGTTTTAAGTCATATAAATCTTTCATGTCAAAGTATAAACAATGTAACTCTGTTCATCTCTCCTCCTACTTACAGAGAAATCAAGCTGGCATTTCTGATTACTTCCTTCAGCCTTACAGCAAAGTTGGAAGACTTCAGAGTATTTTGGCACTCAGATACTGAGAACTCTATTGTGTTACCATCTAACAGTACCCGCAAGATGGGGCCCAATTTAGTGCACTTCTCTCGATGTTCTTGTCCTGCTGAGGAGCACAGAGGTGGGAATTTTTCCAGATATTTCATTTACCACCTCAGTGGATTTGAAAATAGCTTTGTTCAGTGACAAAGGAAATATCATGCCAGGGGGCAGGGCACGGCTGCTGGGCACTTTGAAAATAAATATTGGTTTAGGTTGTAAAACAAATCACCTGGCCTCAATGCTAACCTTGGCCCTAGGAGCCCTTCCAAACCCTAACATCCTAACTCTGGCCTGGAGAGCCCTACTGGCTCCAACTCCTTAATCCTGGCTGGGGAGCTCCAGCCCTAATCCATAGCCCTGTTTGTGCTGCCCCTAACCCTGGCCTGGGCAACCATATAGACTCCACCTTTACCCTACCCTGGAGAGAGTTCTCTACCCAGATCCTAACCCTATCCCCTGGGATGTCCTCGCTGTGAAAGATATTATATTATTAGTCTCTCCTTTGCCAATGGTACTTTGTCCTTCATTTTTTCCTTCCCCTTTGTTCATTGGTTTGTTTGGGCTGGTGGGTCTTGATTGACAGTTTGGAATTGCTCAGTTGAGTGCCTTGGAAGGTTTGCAGGAATAATTCTGTCTGGTCCTAACTGGTTAAGTCTCAGCTTCCCTTCCAGTTTGTATCAAACAGGAAATCTCCATTCACTGTTACCTAAATTTGTGTATGAACACACTGGCCATATTGATACTCCTGAGGTATTCACAGTTGTCCATCCCCAGTGTTCTGACACCGAACCCCTGCTGCTGGCATGGTGGAGCTGTTCGGGGCGTGTGGGGAAACTCTCGGCTCCTTCCTGGCACTTGAATAAATAAAGCAATGTCTGTTTTTGAGCTGCGCCCTGGAGAACCTTGATAGTGCGGAGTTGGTGACAAATTTTATTGCAGTTCCCCAGCGTAAGGTTTTAAATACCTCCTCTCGCTCCCCTCCCCACACAAACTGCCTCCACCTTTGAACCATGCAATGAGCCAGATTAAATTTGTCTCTGCCTCCTCTCATTGCAATGCAGAAATGCACTGCTTTCCATGCATGCACAACTATATATGCTATAATCCTATTAACACTTCTCATTGTATAATCATCTCAGATAGGTCAGTGGGTGATTGCCCTTTGGATTCTAAACTAAATTATTTCTCTTGAGGTCTGGGTGGCAGCCAATTCTTTCTTACTGCAAGGTTAAAGACTTTAATGGAATGGGCTGTGCCTAGTGACAGTGCATTACATGGAATGCTGAGAGCATGATAGAGTTTAGGTGTGACCATGCAATATGAAACAAGAAGATGCCAGAAAATGAAAAGCAGAGAGTATGTTTGCTCATTCACTACAAAACAACACAGCTTGCTTTGCTGTAGCATCATGCACATAAGCCTTAACTTTTATAGACTTAAATAATAGCATAGTGTGAGTAAATAATCAAACCAGACTAAAGGAGAATAATCTATAGCTTTTTTTATAGTGCTTCTTGGTTATTCATGTGAAAGCACTTTACCAAGGAGAGCAGCAGCATCTCCATTTTACAGATTGGGAAATTGATGCACAGAATAGGGAAGTAACTTGTCAAGGGTGTCACAGCAGCATAGAGACAGAAATGGGAACAGAACTGTTAAAGATGGCTTTCTGTACAACATTGGATTTTTCATAATAAAAAAGGTCATCATGTTAATTCATAGCAGGGAGAACCAGACCACATGCCCACAGTCACAACTCTTTTAACTTGCTACAGGAATGGCTGATCCAACTCCAGCTGTTGCCCTTGGGAGCCTTTCCACTAACTTCAATGGGAGTTGGATTGATTCTAAATCCTTTACTTAAACTGCATCTAAATGCTGTTATAACTGCTGGGTTCAGACTCTATGTAAGGTTTCTTTGTAGTTTGAAAGACCAGGGCCAGACTGCAGCAGGAGGCTTTTAGAAGGGAGATATATACCTGCAGAATGATCCTGGTCTTGTTCCCTGCAGCCTGAGAAGAGGTTGCTTCATAGTAACTAGAAGCACCTGAGACCAATTAAGGCCCAGCTAGGTCCTGACTAAAAACCTTTGCTCCGCCCAGAGGGGGCTGGATGTTGAGGAGAACTAGCAGTGGCCTGTGAGGCGCATTTTAGTCAAGCAGAGGAATCAGACCAGAGCCACAAGAAAAGTAAAAGAGAAGGGAGGAGGAGAGAAGCAGTCACTAGACAGTCAGCACAGTAGTGCATAAACTGCTATTCATAGGGCCCCTGTGTTGGGGCCTGGGTAGAGGGTGGGCGTGGGTCTCTCCCCCGCCATTGTGCTCACAGAGATGCAAACTTCTCCCAGGTTTCCAACTATTAGTTTTTACTAACCTTCCCACCCCCCAGTAGTCATTTTTAAGAAGTCCTCCTCCACTTCTGTGTTATCACCTTGCATGTTAATCAGCCCTTATGTTACTCTCCTCCTCCACTTACAGATCAGCACATTAACATTTGGCACTTGAAGATGTGAGGCAATTAGTGAATGAAGAATTGAATATCTTCACTTTTAGCAAAGCCCCAGAAAAGACATATAAAAGTGCACCAGAGCAGGAAGTGTCACGTGGCTGGATTGTCCATGGAGTATTAATCATTTCTCTCTCTCATGAGTCTTAGTGTTGGAAAGCCCATATGGAGGGGAAAGAAGAAGAAGAAAAAAATGTGGTGCCTTTTCCTCTCTGGCCCAAATGAGACAGTGTACAGTCCTAGCAAGACTCAAAGACCCAAGAACATTTGAGTTGGTGTTTTCCCCCGCAGCCAGTGGCTGATGTGTGATGGAGGTACAGGACAGCTGCCTTACTGGAAAATTGAGGAACAATGTGCCACTTGTCATGGGAACCTGTTTGTCTGAAGTTGAACAAGATGGCTGTGGATGTGTGTTCCGAGAATACTATCTTGAAGGCAACACAGGTAGGTTGTGGGGGAGGGAATTGCTGTTGCTGCAAAGACTTTTTTTTTTTCAGAAACATGAGTTGGATGTCTCCTGAAGTTGGATATCTTGGTACCTGGTGCAGATCTACAAACAGTGACAGGCCCCACAGGCTTTGAGATTTTCGTGTGAGCTACACCGTGGGACACTGCAACAGATGCAGTAGGTAGCAGCTTTGTATGAGCCTGATGGTCCTTTCGCTTAAATGGGAGAGGAGGGGTTTGCAGGGCGTTTTCAGTGGCAGATCCACAGGTCTTGAACTTGCTCCCCTTTGGCCTGATGCTCCTGGACTGAGAGTGCTTGGTGGTCTAATTCTGTCTCAGCTCTTTTTTCTTTGGGTATAACTGTATTGGGAAGCAAAGCTGGTATTTAAGGTACATGGGTAGTTTGGTTATTGTTGAGCCATTTATAACTTTGTATGGGCTTTTTTCTTGTTATCAGTAGGCTATGGTTTGGAATGAACGTTGCTCGTCTGCTCATTGTGCACCTAAGGATCTTCCAGTGCCTTATGGCTGTGAAAATGCATACAATCCTGGGCTGACATAGCTTTAACCTCTTTTTTTTTTTTTTTTACTGGTTGGGAAATAGGCAAAGGAAGGCAAAGGTGTTTGATTGTGCTTGAGGCAGAAATAGAAGGGAGCCATCCTGTTTCCCAGTCCCCACCTCCAGCCACTAGACAAAGCCAACCTCCTTTTAGAGCTACATCTGAAATGAGCTTTCTCTGCTGAGATTCTATTTGCCTTCTCTCCCTGTTGGTCACCTCCCATCTGTGACTGCTTGCATCTGTCGGGCTCTCTCACTTCCCTCCCTTTGAGACTCCTGCTCCCTGTTAGTAGTGTTTCCCTGCAGCCATCTTCCTCCCTACATGATCCTATTGTTCCCTCTTGTCTCTGCATGTCATTCCAGCTGACTCCTGCCCTTTGCTCCTTCACACTAGAAGTCAGTGGTGCGTGTCAAAAAACTGGAGCAACATTGAGATCAATTTGGTAGCTGGCAGCATTGAGAAGTTTGTTTTGCTTGCAGCTGCTCACTGTAAGGCTTTCCGTGTTCTTAAACTAAGGGACGTCTCAGACTGTAGGGTCTCTGGGGCAGAACCCGTATTATTGGTTTGTGTTTGTACAATGTCTAGTCCAGTAGACCTCTCATCTGTGATTGGAGGCCGTAGGTGTTACTCTAATGCAAATAATATTTGTCCCACAACAGCTACAGCAAGCAGGGTCCTTTCTCACAATGATTTAGGGTCTGAGTGATACCACCATGATACTCAATTGCATCTGAGTTGTATTTAATCAGCTGCAGTTCCTTTCCTAGCATCCATGTTCTTCAGACAAATGGATCAGTTTCTGCCCTCATCTGCACCTATATAATGCCACTGGGGCAGTTACCCTCATGATTTCCAGGGGGTGTTACAGTTATAGTGGGGCAGGATATGGTTAGCTACATCTAAAGGTCATTAGATTTTGAGACAATTAGACCAGCCAACTTCTTAAAGACACAGTGTCAGTATGTCAGACTAGGCATTGTGGACAATATTCAATATTCAGTTTAGTCTGAACTTTGACTGGAGAGAAAGTGCCTGTAAATTGGCGCCTTTAGCCCTTTCCTGATAGAAAGTAGGTTAGTTTCCAGAGTTGCTATTTTCTTTCAAGCCCTGGGAAATGTGTGTTTACAGAGAGGATGTGATTCAGAAAGGAATCTCTGTAAAATAAGTGGCCTTCTGACTGTTTATCGCACAGCAATGCAGAGACATTCATCAGGACCCTAGAGGCTTTTTTGCTGGAGTAGAGGGACAAAGTGGTAACCAAAATGCAAGACAGGCTAGAAGCTAAATAAAATGATAAATGTCTTAGCACAGTGAATAATAGTGTGAATACCCTGCTCCACACAGCCTCTTCTTCTCTGCTGGATGCAGTTCAGTGGATTATCTTGCATAGCTCCCCAGAGTGAACCATTCCTTTGATATCCCAGTGACGGCAATTCCACCCTCTCTGGAATGGAGTAAAAACAGAGCAGGTTCCTGCAGTTCCCACTCCCCTAAGCAACCTCTGCCCCAGAGGCAGGTGCCAGGGCAATAACAGGCCACTCCACAGAACCGGGAGCAAATAAAACCCCACCAGTATTGAGAGATTTATCAGAAACATCTGTCAATACATGAAAAATGATCTGTCTGGAGCTGGGAAAGGCAACTGAGCTTTGCACCATGGTGCTGGCTTTGCCTAATGATTTGCATGGTGGCCTGTAGATGGTGCCATTGTGCAGGAGAGAAATGCATCTGAAAAAGCTGTGAAAATAAGAGGAAAAAATCAATTTTGTTTAAAAAAAAAAAATGTTTCAGAGAAAAAGGAGCAAACTGGCACCTCCCGCCTCCTTTTCCGCTTTGTCTGGGGAGAGCAGCTGTTTGCAATGGACTTTCTCTCTTTGCAGTGCCTAGAGCTCTACCAAAGCCCCGAAGGAAAAGGGGAGACAAGCTTCGGAGAAAAGATTTGGATTGTCTGTTGCATTTAGGGCAACAAAATCAACCTGATCCCTGTGTGGGTTTTTCTGGTCCTTTTTTTTTTTTTTAAGATCTTCTTTAAATGAGGCTCAGCTTGATTCTACTTGTTGCTTCTCAAGGAGAAAACTAGGAAGGGAGGACGGCGGGACTGTAACAGCAGCTGCAACCCCTGGCCCTGCCTGCACCATGAAATCTACCCGGCACGGGGGTAAAGGATGTGAATGACCAGTGGCAATGGCTCAGCTGGAGCCAGACTCTCTTTGCAAATGCTAGCCCTGGGCAGCTTCCAGCCACACAGAGCTTCCATGTTTGGCCCCACATTGCCTTGCTGGGAGCCCTCAGCACTCTGCAGATGCCTTTCTCGGGTGAAGAGAGGAGTCTTCAGGGGGTGTATAAGTCAACAGCTCAGCAGCAGGATGGGAGAGCCCTGGCAGTCGGCGGTGCACCTGTGTGCACTGAGTGCTACACTAACCAGACCTTCGTCTTCGATGATGGCAGCTCCCACAGGTAGCCTCTTTAATGCATCTTGCATCTTGACAGGGGTCAGACTAGATGCCTCTTGCGGTTTTATTCTAGCCCCGTGGTTCTGTGTGCAGATCCTTTCCTAGCCCACTTCACTTCTGCTTTGGACATTCGGGAAGATGGGGCAGCAATGAAGCTGGGCACCCAGGAAAACGCATCAGGACTCAGAGAGATCCTGCTAGCCCTAGAGCAGGGGTCTGCAACCTGTGGCTCCGGAGCCGCGTGCAAACCTTTGGCTGCCCCCTTGAAGATCCAGGCCCTGCCTCACCACCACTGGGGGATCCTTCAGGCCATCTGCTCATGGCACTGGGTGCCCCTCCCCAAGCCAGGAGACCCTGTGGCAGGCACCCTGGCCCATCTCCCCTCCAAACCCCCCCCCCCCATCAGGAGGTTACACCCCTTCTGGCTCTCAGAACATTTGGTTATTGAAGACGTTTTTTAAAACAGCTCTTCTTATCTTTTGGGTGCCAACACCTGCCCTAGAGGGTTCTTTAGCTCAGCGTTTCTCAACCTTTTTGACACCAAGGACTGGCTTGTTGTCTTGCTAAACTGCCTCAGGGAGATCTGAAGGACTGGTACCAGTTCATGGATCTGGTCACTGAGAAACACTGCCCCAAGCTCCCCGGCAGCACAGGTGACTTTCATAGAGTGAGTCCCTCTTTGTGAGGAGTGCTGCAAGCCCCAGCTGGAGGTGCAGAGTGTGTTTAGCTTGCTGTCTTTTAATTTGAGCATTTGCTGAGTCAAATTCCTGCAGCTGGCTTGCAAGAGGAGGTGGAAAGCTAAGCCCCCTATCCAAATAGTAAGCACTTTATTTGGAACAGTCTGCCCTAAGAAATGTCTGTCCTGAGGGACGTGCAGGAAGGATTTAGGGTTGCAAGGCAAGGGGTCTGTAACTGCCTCTTGGTTCCTAGCCATTGTCCTAGGCTGCAAAACGTGATTCAAATACAGAAAATATTCCCATGCCCTTCCGCCCTTCAGCCTTTAGTGTTAATGTGCTGGATGCTTTGGTTGCTGCCCAGTAGCTAAAGCTGAGTGGCTGTTCATTTAAAGCAGATATTTACAGTCTTTTATGTTTGTATAGTAGACAGAAATATTTTTTTTTACTTTTAAATGTATAAACAGCTTCCATGTTCCATGGCAGAGGTGACTGCATTTTAGTGTCTGGAGAAGTGATCTCTCAGAGAGAACAGTCAGGAAAGCACTCCAGGGTGAAAGGAGCTAGAGGAATGGAAAGTTAAGGTTTGCTACAGGTATCTGTGTACTTAACACTAAGAATCAGGGTGAATATTTCAGACATCGCTTTTATTTTGTTCCTCTGAACCTTAAAGTTATAGCTGGTGTGGATTTCTAGTTGGGATCTGTATTCTGGCAGCACTTAAAATGGACTGAGCACTGTACATCCATTAAAAAAAAAAAAAAGCTAGAGATCCCAGGGAGCTTAGAAATAGTCAGCCAAATCGTGTCCTCCATTGGGGCGGTAAAACCTTATTGAAATGTGGGAAGTAACAGCAGCCAGGGGCATTGTATAGGTTCAGCTGAGGGCAGAACTTGGTCCAGTGGCATGAAGTACATGGACGATACTAAAATACGAGTCGGAGCTGGTTACATGATATCACCCAGGTTCTAAGTCCTTTTGATAAAGTACCCTGCTAGCAGTAGATCTTGCAGGACACACAATTATATGTATTGAGGTAGCACCTAAGGACCCCCGTTGTAGGCTAAACCTCTACCAGCTCTTGAAGCTGTGGGGACAGATTCCAGTCTTTATTACACCCGTATAACTTTCTTTCCTCCTGTTGCGCCACTGACCTCTGAGGGGGCTGTGTAGGTGTAAGGGAGGGCAGAATCCGGTCCAGGGCTGAGAGATAGCAGCAGAATTTCAGGCAGAAAGAAGACACATGGTAGGTACTGGAGCTAGGGGTTCTCCCACATGCCCTGGCTTGAAATTGTTTTTATTCTATACAGGATTACAGTTTGGTTCAATGGCCCTTGGCATCTCCACTATAAAAACTGTTCCAGAATCCCTGGGGTTCAGTGTCAATGTTATTTTTTGCCTCTAAATTTGATTTAAAAAGAAAGTGAAGGGGGAAGTAGAGGGCTGGAAGGTTCCATAGCAGAGAGATTTCAGACTGTTTCCAGAAACTCTCATTTAGGGGAAGGAGGTTATTTTTAAGGCCAGAGATGAGCTCATTGCAGTTAGCGAAATGGCGATGTACACCTTGTCTTTTTAAAATCCCTGGATTTGAACTGTCCTGCTAATGCCCGCAGAACCAATTTGTAGAATGAAGTTTATGAAGTACTCTCAACTCTGTTTCATAAAGTGCAAATTGTGATTTAACTGTACTGGGGACTCTTAGCCCCTAGATTATAAGAATCCACACACCTCTGTTTCAGTGCTGAGACAGGCTGTTCTGGCAGACTGCCACTTGTAGAAGAAGCTGAAAAGGGTAGAGATCCTTCATATGAATTTCATCCATGGAGTTTTTATGGAAACGGTTGCTCTTACTCGTGTGTAACTGTCAATATTGAATGGCGAATTAGAGGTTTTGATCCACCCTGTGGGCTAATGGCCTGCATCATTTTATTTATCTTTATTGGAACTGTTAGAGCTACAGTATCTAAAGAACACAGAACTCTCCCAAAAGCTGAAGTAACTTCCTTTTGGGGAAGACAAACAAGGAGTCTGGTGGCACTTTTAAAGACTAACAAATTTATTTATGGCATGAGCTTTCATGGGAGAAAATCCCACTTTGTCAGACGCTTGTGATATTTTCTCCCATGAAAGCTCGTGCCATAAATTTGTCAGTCTTTTAAGTGCCATCAGATTCCTTGTTTGTTTTGCTGAATTAGACTAACATGGCTTCTCCTTGTTCCTTTTGTGGGCATTCCTACAACTTAAATGAACTCAAAATCCATGGTGGGAGAAAAATACAGCTTTTTTATCACATTTAATGTGCCAGGGTTTTGCTTGGAGCAGTTTATATGCCAAGGTATAAAGGATTGTAAACAGGGAAACTAAAAGTAAATGTTTACAAGTGCTCAACTGTGAAACCATTACAATATTCTGCTCTTTATATGTAGTAGAAAATGTGTTCACTGGAATGGACGCTTGTTCATGGTGTATTCTGACTTTTCCTGGTAGATCATCTGATCTCATTGGCTGCGTCCACATGTACATCGTTATTTCGAAATGAGTTATTTCAGAATAAAGTCCTTATTTCAAAATAAGTTAATTCGAATTAAGGGAAAAGCTCAAAGTGAAATAGCATGTCCAAATACAGGACTTGCTATTTCGCTTTAGGAGAGGGGCACCATGGGAGGTGTGGCAACATGGCCCCCTTTGGGGACCATGCCCCCACCCAATATAGGCTAAAGGGAAGGCACCCTGGGAAGGAGAAGGGCAAAAGTGTTATTTCAAAATAATGGTTATTTTGAAATAAATAACCATTTCGAAATAACAACTGTTTCGATTTAGAGAAGGTTTAAGCTATTTTGAAATAACGGAAACCGTCATTTCGAAATAAGAATACGTCGTGTGGACTTAATCTCTTATTTCAAAATAACCAGTGTTATTTTGAAATAAGAGATGTGTGGACATACCCATTGATACAAATATTTACTAGCATTGGTATTCAAATTGCCATATACTCATCAAATGACAGGTGAATTAGACAGATTAAACCTGCATATAAATTAATTCAAATTGTCAGGGAAGTCTGGCTAGTTTGTGTCTCCAGCTTTATCATTTGTGGTGATAAATTTCTTCATATCTATATCTGTTCATAATAAGTCAGGGACATTTTCCTTCATTTCTAAAAAGTTAAATGGGGAAAGAAGAAAAAGTATTAAATAAAAAGTCATTAATTTTCAAACCATTACAACTGAGGAATTTTTAAATGGACCTGAATTCTGAACCATGTGAACAACTCATTAATTATTGCCCCATTTCTTTTCTCCCACATAACACCAGATCTATTGTCTGGTGAAGGTGAGATATCCATCGTGTTTTAGAAATGGATAAATACTTCCCTTTCTTCTCTCCACCTAGTATGTATCGGCAAATCAATGACAGCTTTTCTTACTCTTCCAGCTTCATCATTTTAAAAGGTTGACAAAGCTATTGTGCGTGTGCCTTTTAATTTTAATGTGTGTGTGGCTTTTTAATTCTTTTTATTCTCCTGGAGGAAAAAAGTCATTCTTCTTTTTCTTGCCTTCTGAAGGCCCAGGCCATTTGGTTTGCCCTTGTGCAAGTGGGGTTTATTTCTTCTTACAGGTTTCTCTCCTTTCAGGCTGCAATAGCCATGTTGTCTATAGCAAAACCAGCTTCCTAAAATTTGTAACTGTGTGTTTGCAGTACTGAGTTGGATGCAATATCAGACGGGTGAGGTATGAGAAAGTGATTCGAGGTGCCTGTTTAGTGGCTGAAGTTTATGGAAAACTTAAATACTATCATTACTTGCTGTTGAGTCTCATCATACCTCAAGGGTTGAAATTTTTTGTTGGTTTGTATTGCAGAAGCACGTAAGAATGGTCATGCTGAGCCAGACCAATGGTCTGTGTAGTCCAGTAACCTGTCTTCCGACAGTGGCCAGTGCCAAGTGCTTCAGAGGGAATGAACAGAACTGGATAATTTATCAAGTGATTCATCCCTGTCATCCAGTGCTAGCTTCTGGCAATTTAAGAAGTTTAGGGACACTGAAAGCATGGGTTTGGATCCTTTACTGTCTTGCTTAATAGTCACTGATGCAGCTATCTTCCATGAATTTATCTAATTTTTTTTTTTTAGCCCAGTTATACTTTTGACCTCTATGACATCCCTTGGCAATGAGTTCCACAAGTTGACTGGGTGTTGTGTGAAGAAATAATTCCTCATGCTTGTTTTTAAACCTGCTGCCTATTTTAATTTTATTGAGTGACACTTAGTTCTAATGTTATGTGGAGTGGTAAATAACACTTTGTAGTTCATTCCACCCCATTAATGATTTTATAAACCTTCACATTTCCCCCCCCAAGTTGTCTCTTTTCTAAACTGAACAGTCCCAGTCTTTTTAATCGCTACTCATATGGCAACTGTTTTGTACCCCTAATCATTTTTGTTGCCCTTCTCTGTATCTTTTCAAACTCTAGTATCCTTTGAGATGAGGTGATCAGAACTTGACACAGTATTCAAGGTATGAGAGTATGTAGCGGTATTATTATATGTTTCTGTCTTACCTGTCCATTTCTTAATGGTTTCTAATGTTCTGTTGGGTTTTTAGATTGCTGTTGTATATTGAGCAGGTGTTCTTGGAAAACTGTCTACAATGACTTCAAGATATCTTTCTTAAGTGATAACAGCTGATTTAGATTCTATAATTTTGTACGTATAGTTGGGGTGACTTTTTTTTTCCAATGTGCCTAACTTGGTACTTATTAATATGAAATTTCATCTGCCATTTTATTGTCCTGTCATTAGTTCTGTGAGATTCCTTTTTAACTCTTTGCAGATGGCTTTGAACTTAATTATCTTGAGTAGTTTTGTATCAGCTATAAGCAGAGCCATAGCACTCTGTTTCAGTGCTTGGGGCGTGTTCCGATCAGAATGCTCCCCTTGCAGTTAGCAGCGCCTGGGGCTGGCGGCACGAAACAAGCCCTTTAATGGAGCATCTCAGTGGAACCACTCTGGCACGACTGGGGCAAAGCCTCATTTGTCTTGCTGTAGTTCTGGCCCTGGCTGTCAGTTTTGCCACTTCACTGTTTACTCCTTTTCCAGATCATTTAAGACTATATTGAACAGTGCTGGTTCCAGTATAAATCCTTGGGGGACTCTGTTTATCTCTCTCTTCTGCGAAAACTAACTGTTTATTCTTACCCTTTGTTTCATATCTGTTAAAGGACCTTCTCTCTTATTCCATGATTGCTTAATTTGCTAGAGAGCCTTTGGGAAGGGAACTTGCCAAAGGCTTTCTTAAGGTCCAAGTACAATTTCCATTGGCTCACTCTTTCCCAAGTGCTTGTTGACACCCTCAAAGGATTTTAATAGATTGATGACTCATGATTTCTCTTTACAAAGCCATGTGGACTCTTCCCCAACATGCTGTGTTCATGTATGTGTATGATCATCGTGTTGTTTTCTTTAATTCCACCTATTTGTCTGCTACTGAAGTTAGTCTTACCTGTCTGTGATGGCCAAAATTGCCTCTGGAGCCTTTTTTCAAAGATAGGCATTACATTAGCTATCCTTCGTCATCTGGTCCAAAGGTTGATATAAGTCATGCATTACATGTACCAGAAAGTATTTTTGTATCTGTTTAATTTATAAATTTATTCCAAAACCTCTCCTAGTTGACATCTCCAGTATGGGACAGTTCCCCAGATTTGTCAATGGAAAGAATGGTTCAGGTGTAGGAGTTTTCCCCCAAATTCTTGGCTGTGAAGATGGATGCAAAAAAAAAAAAGCATTTAACTTCTCTATAATGGCCTTGTATTCCTTGAGTACTCTTTTAGCGCCTCAGTTGTCCAGTGGTCCCTTTGACTGTTTGGCAGGCTTCCTGCTCCTCATGTAGTTACAAAAACTAAGAGCAATTTTTTTGTGGGGATCTTTAGGAGTTCTTTAAATACTTTTTTGGTCTGCCTTATTATACTTTTACACTTGACTTGCCAGAGTTTGTTCCTTTCTATATTCCTGACTAGGATTTGATTTCCAATTTCTAAAGGATACCTCTTTCCTCAGCTTGGCTCTTTTACTCTACTTTTTAGCCATTGACATTTTGTTTTTCGTCCTTACTATTTGTTTGTTTGTTTGCAGTGTGTATTTACTTTGACTGTCAGCAATGGGGTTCTAAAGTAGTTTCTGTGCAGTTGGCATCACATAAGAGCCCTTGTTACGAACCAGGACTGCCTGGTGCTAGGCACTACACAAACGCAGAACAAAAAGATGGTCCCTGTCTCAAAGAACTTACCTTGCTTTTTTCTTTCTCTTTTTTTCCTTTTACTTAGGAACAGAAGGTTTTTGGTTATATTCTCCCTGTCTCACACTGTAATGTATTTGTCTGCCATGGTGGCTGTAGGTTCATCACCACTGGTGCATGCAGGGGATACAAAAGACAGAATGTTTTAAGGGCAGAGGAAAGCCTCCTGGGCTAACATGCCTGTCTTCCCCTTCCAGAGTGTTATGTTCTCTTAAATTCCCCTTCGTAAACACTCTTGGGTATTTGTGAAGTGCAATCAAATACTGGCAGGGTGGTCCCCCGCCAACTGTAGTCCTCTTATTTATTTTTGGACCAGCAAGAAAACAATCCTTTGCACTCTGTGCTCTATAAATCACTGTCTCCTTTATTTACATTGACCTTTTAAACTGTGTAACCCTGTGTCAATACTCCTCTTGAAATGTCATGTTTTCCCAGGAGTTTGGGTGTGCTGTCCTCATTAAGCCCAACAGCAGCTGAATTTCAAGTCTTCCCCACTAACTTGGGGAAATAAGAGCAAGTGAGGAAATCTGCTGTTCTTCTCTCTCACTATATCTTTCTCAAATGCCATCTTGCACACCTCTGTGTGTGTATCTTTACCGGTTTATTTGCTTCTTTTTGTTCAAAAAATGGGATTAGGACCCATTCCACTGCGGGACTTCCCAGGGCATTTGCCTTGAGAGGTTCCTCCAAAGAGGAAAGCAAAGAACTTGAAAAATACATCCTGACCATGAACTTACTGCTCAGCAATTCTTGGCACTGAGAGGGCCATAAGTAACCTACATTTTGCCTTCCTGTCTTATGGGAAATTTTGTAAATGTTTGTACAGCGAGGCAATCAGTTAGGCCACATCTCCTGTGTGGTTTCACTTTCTTGCCCATGTAAGGGAACTCTGGTAAGTAGTGATGACAAGTAAGCAGCCATAAGAAAGGGCTCGCACAAAAATAATCTGCACAAGTATAGAACCAGCGAGAAGGAGGGTGACTCACGCAGCTGTGGAGTTGGCTTTTCTGTATACTACCTCCAATGCATATGGTCTGTTTACAAAGAGAGAGGTGGAACCAAAAGACACTTGTCACTGGTGGTGAAGTCAAGGCTGCTGAAGAAACTGTTAAGGAAAGTAGTATCTTTGCATGAGAAGTACGTATGTGGCTTTTTTTCCATGTCTACTCGTATATTTTTAGCCTCTTACAGAAGATGTCGGTCTGTCCTGAAGGTTTTGCTGAAGCATTCCCGGATGTACGAGATGCTACTGTTTGTACTTGAGTACATTTGGTACAACTGTGTGTAGGCAGGAAGGAATGAATGGGGCGACTATCGATACCAGATGTTAACTTGGAGAGCAGGATGTTATTAGGAAAGGTACATCTGTAGCTGACTGTCAGCTCTTTCAAAGTAACAGCTTGAGCGTTTTGAGTTCAGTAGATCCAAGAGCTGCAGTGAGAGGAGTCTGTAAGAATTACTGATTTTGCACAACTGAGACTGTCTGACTGCAATGCTCTTTGCTCCCCCAGAAGCACAAGTGAAGATTAGATATGTTTGATAGGCTATATGAGACAGTGTGATAGATTTTTCCCTCTCTTTGTTTTGGATTGGTTTTGGGGAGTGAATTTAGCCAATCGAAAGCTGTGTCGACTGCTCTCCGTATCAGCAGTTGTCATGCAGTACCAGAGGCAGCAGTTTTCCTTCAGCGTCGGTTTCTTGGAGCCAGAAGGCAGTTGGCTTTTTGGTCTTCCACTCTTTGATCCCTGTTGAGGGGGACTTTTATTGATGCTGGGTGTGGTCGGCATTTTGATACCATTACTTGGCCACCGTGAATCAGCTGGGAACTCACTAGGTTCATGTCTCACAGATCACCAAGCAGCCAGTACATGGTCACAGCTCTTGGTCATTAGTGACCCTGGCAGGAGTCAGAGCACCATCCTTCAGCTAAAATGCACCACATCTCATTGGGAAGTTTCTGGATCATCCAGGCAATGCGGGTTATGGACTCTAAAGAAGCTGTTTGCCTGCTCTCCTAGGTGCAGTTGAGATTCTCCATCACTTGCAGACTGTAAGTCAAGGAGTGTCTTTCTGAGAGATCTGTTTCAGCTCAACCAGAAATTATGGACTCGATGCAGGAATTCCTGGGTGAGGCGCTTTGAATAGACTATCAAGTTCCCTGCTCATTAGGCTATGCTGTCTCCAGCAGTTGTATTTTAGTCAGATATTTATCTAAATTGGAGTCAGTGCCATGTCAAAGCCCTGAGTTTTAGGTGGGACAAAGGAGCCCTTTGGTAGGTTCATGCAATCTTGTTACTACAAGGCTAGTTTTGAAAGTGTCCCTTGTTTCTGTGGTACAGTGTGTGGGCTGTTAAGCTAGGTATAGATATTCCACAGGAGTCCATCCTGCTCCTGCCGAGCTGTGCTGCACATCCTGGGGCACAGTGCAGCTTATCTTGCATAGATTGTGCCATTAATGTCTCAGAATGGTAGATACAGTTGGGATGAAGGCACACTTAGCTGTCTTCATGTTTCCTGCTTTTGGAGCGGAACAAATCCTGTCTAATAGAACTTGCACTGACTGAAACTCTGTTATGAGTTAGTTTTACCTGGAATAGTTATTTACTATCTACTTAAAGGAAGATTTGTCAGCATCTCTTCCTTTGGATGGCAGTTTGCATCTCTGTTCTTCAAGTGGAATCTTGGCTTTTTTTTTTTTTTTTTGCTTTAGAAACAATTGCAACATAGGGGATAAACTTCTGAGAACTTGACAAAATTTCATTTCTGTCTGAGCTGATTTTCTCAGCCCTGTTCTACACAAGCCACAGTTTTTGGCAGCAGTCAAAGGGAGATACAAAAGTTACTTAAAATAACTTACGTACCTCCCTTCAACTTACTAATGTCCTCTTACCTCAGCAGCAACACTATGCTGAGTTGAAGGGAAATGCCCTCCCTTTGATTCACTGCTGCTCCACTGAGGGGATGGACTTAGTGTGTTGACTTTCGGATCGACAGAATGGGTCTTTGTAGACCCCCCTCAGTTGAGCTGGGAAGTTTGAACTGACAGCGGCAAATTTGACATGTCTGAGGCCACCCCAGCTATTTGATACTCCATGTGGCAGTGAGCACGTCAGATGGAACTGTTCAGGTTGAAAACAAGCAACGCCCTAATATGCAAGGATATCTAAGAGAAAGGACGTTTGAAGGTTCCATTGCACTGAGTTTCTTTAGCAATGCTGATTCCATAGCATTAAACGTACTGCCTAGAAAATGTGGTTGGTTTCCAGAATGGTCTTGCAGTAGCATCAGTGGAAGAACAGCAAAGTAGGACACTGCTCATGCTGCACAGTAGTTATTGCACACAGTAGTACTTTGCCAAGTTCCAAAGGGGCTGCTGTGTTAACCTAGTAGAGCAAAAAAAGCAAGGAGTCTTGTCTCACTTAAAGACTAACAGATTTATTTATTGCATGAGCTTTCATGGGAGAAAATCCCACTTCGTCAGATGCTTTGAAGGGGGGGTGACTTACAGAATAGGATGAAAATAATTAAAAAGAACTATTTTGCATGCTCTGTCTTCCCATCACGGGGATCTCTTCAAAGGCTGCCTGAGATTCTCTGTGGAGTCCAAAAGGGCTGCTTTTAAGTCAGTCTTAAAGGTTGTTGGAGTGTTGCCTACCCCATTCATTCTTGCTCAGCAACTTTCTGGATTTAGGGATTGATTAGAAAGCCAGGTTCCCACCTCTTCCCAGTTTTGTTACTCATTGTGACTCTGAATGCACATGCCTAGTCAAGGAAAACACTTTTTCGCCTCCCATTTCCCTCTATTATTCTCTGACTTTCAGAGCCCTTCACTTACTAGAACAGGATGCATGTTGAACCTGCAGTTCTGAGTTGAGGGGAGGGTTCCCTTTTCCCTCATCTAAGTCTGGTTACAGATAAAGACACATTTTCCCAGCAGAACACTAACAGGAGTTACCGTACGTACATTACTAGCTTTATAGCTTCTGTGCTTGCATCTGTGTGCCTGAATAATGCTGTGTATTGGCACATATTACAGGAGCAGATTATACCATTTGAAAAAACAAAGCACAATAAAGAGGCTGTCTGTGCTGTGTGATGCTGGATGTGCTCTTGAGTCCCATGGGTAAAAAAGGACTCAAGGGATCAAGAAACTCCATTTTGAGATGTTTGTAGACACTGGTGTTAGATGGAGCAGACAGAAGAACATATGTGAATAGGAAGAGCAAGGAGAGACAGGCCTGGTGGGAAATAGCTGTATCACTAATAGGCTCTCTATTCCCATTTGCCTCTTGTGCAGGTAGCAGCAGCATAAAGGTTCATATTTGTGCCAAGGCTTTATCAGAAGCTTCTGACATGCAAATTACTGTCTTTTTATGCTAATCATCTGTTTAGGGCTTAAATTCATTAGCAGTTGATTGGCATGGAACGTAATCCTATTATTAGAGCAGCACACGCTAGCACCCCTCTAATGAAAGGCCTGGCAGCATTTTAGTTCTGGACCCTGTTGAATTTTCAAAGCTCTGAATCTTCTCTAGGGTGAAACTGAGTGTTGAGAGAAGGCTTGTTGATGAGGAACATGGTAAATTGTGTCTTGTTGTTCAGTTGCCGCAATGTGAATCCTCTTTCAGAAGTTGCCTTCGTGAGATGCCTTGATGATTTTGCTTTTTATTTCTAAAAGGAGCTTGTACAAACCTGTCGGCTTCATTACTGAGCAGACCCCCATGCTGAAGAGTAAGGCCCCTACGCAGGAAGGCACATGTGCTGCATAGGTCTCTAGCTGCTAGGAAACACTGGTCCTAGAGCCACAGCACTGGGGACAGGGCAGCCTGCATGTGAACACGTGGACTTCCAGATACTTTGAAGATGGTGGAACTTGGCATGTAATTTATGTAATCATATTCTAGAAAAGACCCTCTGCTTTATATATTGGACAAACAGGACAGTCTCTGCACTAAAAAATAAATGGGCACAAATCTGACACCAGAAATCACAACTTTCTAAAACCAGTAGGTGAGCATTTCAATCTACCTGATCATTCCATTGATGACTTGCTAATTGCTGTGCTTGGGCAAATGAATAACAGCTCAGGGCTTCAAAGAGAAACTGCAGAACTGGAATTCATTTGTGAATTTCATTGTGTTACTTCATGGCTGAATAAGGAATTTGGATTTTTTTTCCCCATTACAACAGGTGATTTGACCTCATCTTCTTTTATATGGTGTTTAGCAGTGTTTGAATCCTTAGAACTGTTTTGATTTGCTCTTACAGCGTGACTTGATCCCATGGCTTACACTTGGCTGCATTTATTTTCCTCCCATTCTGCAGGTTCCCCCATCTTCAAAGTGTCTGATGAAGTGGGATTTTCTCCCATGAAAGCCCATGTAATAAATAAATATTTGTCTTTTTAAGTTCCACAGGACTTCTTGTGTGTGTTTTTGTTATGATTTTAGTCATCTCATATAGGACCACTACAATTTTCACACAGGTGTGCAAAGTACTTTGCATTTCAGCTTTTAATATAAAATGTAGGTATGATCATATGAATCTATAATCAGTCTGTAATCTTTAATAAAATGAGCCCTTAAACCTATAAAGGAAAGGTACATGTGAATACATGTAAGCAAACACGTTGGCTTACAAGCTACAGCCACCAACACCAGGGGTTGGTTGGTTGAGCTGCAATGCTGTTTGCAGTTGTGGATCCCTTGGAGGAATAGGTGCTAGGGGTGTACCGACAGTGTTTGGCGCCAGGGGCCAAGTCCACAGTTGTGCCCCTTCTGTGCCTCATGTCCCCCCTTGCAGTGCAGGAGGGGTCCCAGCCCCACTCCCCAAGCTTCCCTGGGGAGGGGGGATCTGTATCTCGAGAGGTTGTGTGAGATGGTTGTGCAAATGCCTCCTGCACTTAACTGGTGTGTGGCGCCTTCTGGTTCTGCTGCAGTAGCCCCCAGCAAGGTTCTGGTTAGGAATGGGCAGCCTTGCTCTCCACCACCACCCGCTTGCCTGAGGAGGGCCAGGTTGGTCCTTCATGGTGTGTGTGTGGGGGGGGGAGATGCTGAGGGAAGCCCCTCAGTGCCTCCTGCATCCTCTGCCCTCAGTGCCCAGTCTGGCAGCCCCACTCCCAGCATTTACTTACCACTGGTCCAGCCCAGTACTGGATCTGACTGGGCAGCCTTGCCCACCCCCCTCCCCTTGGGGCGGGTGCCAGGCCAGACTTTCATGACGTGGGAGGGGATGCGAGAGGCTCTGCACCACTCAGCCTCCTGCGTCCCTCACCTCTTGTGCCTTGTGGAGAGCCAGCTCAGCACTCCCCCACAGCCTGGCACCCGAGGGCCTGCCCTCCCACCAACCACCTTGGTATGTCACTGGTCGGTACAGAGAGACTGGTCTTGTGGGTCCTGGGGGCAGATTCCACACTGAGTGTCTCCCAAACTGATCCATGTGTGCAGAGCTGTGAAACAAACTGTGCCTGCCAAGTCAGGTGCACAGCTCCATCTCAGCTCCGCCTTTCTAGAGCAGAGCAAATTCGGCCAGACATTTTTAGTGCCAAGGCACATTAGCCTGGTTTTAAATGGCTCTAATTAAGTGCTCTCCACTCCAGATGAGTTGCACTCAGCCGCAAAAGTGAGTTGGAGAAATCCCTTCCAACCTGACCCAGGAGGGGGAAAGGACAGACATGATAAGGAATGTGGCCATAGGGAAATAAGGATGCAGGAACTGATCAGTTAAACTGAATTGCACTATATTTGCATATTTACACAATAGACTATAATGGTTGCGAGTGAACCATTATGCTCTATTGTCTGCTTGTCATGCTGAACAACAGTATTAGGCACTTATTTCTCTGTCATTAACTTTGCTGGGAGATTGGGGGATGGAAGTGTCACTGATTATATAACAGTGTGCAGAGGAGGCTGTGTGGACCAGTGGATAGTGCACTGGGCTGGGAGTTGGGGGACCTAGAGTCTGTTCCTCCACACTGGTCTGTGTTCCTGTGCAACTGTTGGTGGATCAGTTTCATTTTTAGGTTGTAGGCTCTCTTCAGGAGACACCATGTTTTGTGCAGCTCCTGGAATGATGGGAGCTCAGTTCTGATTGGGCTCTTTGGGCCCTACACCAGTATGGTCATGCAGAAGCGCTCTCAAATATTTGGAGTGGAAAAGTTCAAATGCAAATGACTCAAAAGCTCAAAGGGAAGAAACAAACCACGACTGCTTCCCTAACTATGTTCAAATAACATTAGGGACCTTGCCCACAAAAGTGAAGTGGCTGCAGATTAAAACTGTGACTCCAGAAAATCAACAGGGCTGGAAATTGAATCCAGGAATCCCAATTTCTAGTCTTCTGTGTTAACCATTAGGCCTTTCTTTCTGTGCTTTCATATTAAGAGATGCTTCTGAGTGTAGATGGAAACACAGAGTTGTTTACTTTTAAGGGGGTTTTCATAATTGCTCTTATTTTGTTTGCTAATTGCCAAAGCCTTCTGGGTTGATTCCTGGGGATACCTCTTCACTCAGCAGCCAGGTTGCACCCACAATTTCCATTAAGGAACAGGTGCTTGGTGAATGCTCTCTAATTTGTATTCCCCTCCCTCCCCACCATCATATCTACTGCAATGGCTACCTGCAGCTGTTTATCCATCTACCGAACATGTGCCTTTTCCCCAAGAGCAGAACTCTGCCCTTTCTAAGTTGTTTGCCGAGGTTCCTGCTGTGGGAATGGGAGATGAGCAGAATTTTTGCAGAGAGGAGGGGATAGTGTATTCAGTGCCAATACCAGTCTGGTGAACACAGGCGAGCTGTTATCTCAGTGGCAATTACGTGTCTGAATAAGGAGCTGTTGAGGCTATAGACTCTTGCAGGTCTCTTTAATAAGGTGGATAATGCAATAACCCTCCCTGATGACATGTGCGGTAATGTCAGCTGTGATAATGAAGGGGATTAGACCTTATTCTGCAGAGCACAAATGGGGCAGGAGGGCACCTCGGCAAATCACTGCACTGCATAATTGCCATGGGCCTGAATGGTTCTTGGGTGCCTACATGTAGGTTCCACTTAACAGGTGCTTCTTGGGCCCTGATCCTGCCCTTCTGAACTGGTAGCAGAGAACAAAGGAGACTGGTGGTTTGCTCCAATCAACAGAGAAAAAAGAATGGCTTCAGTTCAGTCGGCTGATCTCAGTGGTGTCTAGGCTGCAGGCTCTTGAGAAACAGCCAGGGCATCTGCTTTGCCTCCCTTCTCCTCCCTTCACTCTGATACTTCATCCTCTGCTTCCCCCTTGCATCTGCCTGGGGGGTCTGGAGAGACCTCCCTTCCTGGATTCCACCCCCAACTCAGTGTTATCACATACAACGTGTGAATGCCTGGGTCATTCCTGGCTTTCAGGAGGTCACTCAGTCTCTTTGGGAAAGCCCATGTATAAATTTCCTGCCTGCCTTAGTTTGGGTGAACCTCTCTTTGTTCCAAACCATGCTCCAAGGATGTATAAATGGTGTTAATGTAAATCCATATCTGCAGTGCACTTTTTATTTGCCTACATCATTTTGCCTTTCACGGGGGGAGTTGTGCATCTGTGAAGAGGAGAGAAGAAAATGTTGGCTGCCATCATGTGTGGCCTTTCCCTTGGCAACTATGGGGATTGTGGTGCACACAGAGAAAGGATGAGGCACATTTTAGTATTGTGTTTTCTTATGGGAAAATGGCAAATGGTATTTTCCTTCTTTCTGAAACAGTGCAAAAGGGACTGCAGTCTCTAATAGGCAGAGGTGGGCACAGGGATTTGGGACTCCTGGTGTCTATACCAGACTATGTAACTGATTCACTTTGTGACCCGGGGCGGGGGTGGGCATGAATACGGATACATAATATCTCTGTGGTTTAATTTCTGTGTATGAAAAGTGGGAATAACACTGACATGCTCTTATCACATGCTGGGAGACTTGAGTATAATTTTATGAAGGATTTTGAGATGAAGTGCTACTGCTGTGATGACGGCCATGTAAATCCCTATAGGAACGGTGCTATGGATCTGGATTTTGTCATTAGGAATGATTTAGTGGTGATCTGGGGAGGAAAGATGCCTTTGGGGTTAAAACTGGGATCCAGGAAATCTGTGGTTCATTTCCTCGTTTCACCAAGTTCCAAAGGGGCAGCCGTGTTAGTCTGGTTCAGTAAAACAAATGAGGAATCCTGCGGCACTTTTAAAGACAAACATATTTATTTATTTCATGAGTTTTTGTGGGAGAAAATCCCACTTTGTCAGATGCTTTGAAGATGGGGGAACTTACAGAATGGAGGAAATAAATGCAGGGAAGTATAAATCATGGGATCAGGTCACACTGTAACAGCAAATCAAAACAGTTGTAAAGATTCATTATGACAGGTGATCTGACCTCAACTTCCTTTGTATGCTCTTCCCCAGCCTTTGAATCTTTACAGCAGTATTGATTTGCTGCTACATCGTGACCTGTTCCCATGACTTACCCCTTTCTGCATTTATTTCCTCCCATTCTGTAAGTTCTCTCATCTTCAAAGCATCTGACGAAGTGGGATCTTCTCCCAGGAAACCTCATGCAATAAATAAATGTGTTAGTCTTTCATTGCCACAGGACTCCTTATTTGTTTTAACAAAGATATCTTTGGAGTTGATGCCTCACATGCTCATCTGTAAGATGGGAGTGGTGATCCACTACCCTCTCAGGGGTGTTGTGAGCCCAAATCCATAAGTACTTTTGGAGAATGTCAGACGCAAGGGTGAAGGAGCTGTTTAAGTAGCTAGACAGATCCTAACTGCTGGAACAGTGCAGTAAATTACCTTACAACTTGGACAGTAGGTATTCATGAAAAATGAGGGCATTACTTACCTTGAAGTGAGTAATGTGCTAAACTCAGTAGCTTTCTATATTCAAGCCTAATTATGGTTCTTTAAATATTTCAAGACCTCCTCTAATAGAAAGCTGATGGTAGCATTAGCATCCAGGCACTGGGGGACTTTTCTGCAGCCACATCTCCATCAGGCACATACTGCTCTCTGTCAGGGCCTTTACATCCCCCCCCCCCCCCATGAAAACAGTGTTTTTACTAATTGGGCAGAAGGCAGGAAAGCCACAATTGTTTTAATTGCCAGATAGACAAGAAAATGCTGCCCTAGAGGATTCTGGATTTTTCTTGCATTTCTTATAAAGTATCAGTGTGGTTTTATCTTTTCTTAATCCTGTGAATTGGCTTAAGCTATGGGATGGCACAGGGAAGGAGCCTTCCCTTTTATTTTAAATTTTATTTTGGTGGCCACTGGTCTTGGCTGCTGTGTAAGTGCTGACCAGCTGGGCCGTTATAGCTGGCCACACTGCTCATCAGACCAGCCCTTCTGAGCATGTACAGGCGTATCTGTAGGAGGCTGACTGACCACTGTGTGACTGGTGGATCTGGGCCATGTGTATTCAAAGCTTTATGCCACATCAATGAACTTCATGTGGCTACTGGCAGGCTGGCATGTTTTGCGCAGCATTCTGTGCTCCGGCTCCAGCAGCTTGTGAAAGCCAGTGATAGGCTTAACATCTCTAAGCACCACATACCAGAGTGCTGGCTGCCTTTCTTCTGATGTGCCGGATGCAGACACTTCTGATGCTCAGACAGGCTCTGCATTTTCAAGTCTATCGTGCTGTGTGTCATTGAGCACTTGCTGGGCAATGAGAGAGGAAGCAAACTCCGGATGTTCAAAGAGAAGCTGGGAGGAAGAAGCAAATTGTTCCTGTCCCCAAACAAACAGCTGCACTTGTCAGCACACAGGATGGTGTAATGCACCACTGCCTGGCACTGGAGTCTGAGTGGGGAATCCTTCAGTGGCAATAAGAACGTGGAATTAATTCCTGTGCTTCAGTGCTCCGGTGTGCTGTGGGACAGCCAGAGATGCTGGATGCGCCTAGATGCTGGAGAACGGCAACGGAAGAAATGCTGGGCTTCATCCTGTTGTGAGGAAGCTACAGGAGAAGCTCAGTGTGAGTGGAGTCTGGAGTTTTCATCGTTAATAGTAAAAAGGGAGGTGGAAGAACATGTCTGGCCAAGACGATGACAGAGGAAACCTTTCTGTGCCCCAAATGATTTTAAGGAGTTACTCATTGAGAAGTGATCTCTGTGGAAATAGAACTCCCATAAAGCTGCAAAGGTTAGTGTCCATCTAGCAGATGTACTGGGCTGAGATGTAGCTGCCTAAGACAACTTTTTGTGGGTCATGATGCTTGGTGGCATGTCATGATCCTTCAGAACACATCAGCCCACTCCCTGCCAAATCTAGCCATCTCCCTGGCTCTCCATGACACACTTACTACTGTGTGGTGGCACAGGAATGTGTCCTGACACAGTGTTTGAGAACTACTGGCCTAAGAGGCTAGTCTAGCTTTCACACTTGACTTTTCTGTTCATGAATTCTGTGTGCGCGCACACGCGCTCTGCTTTTCTTGAACTTCTCTACCTCCCCCCCTTTCTTGTTTGGGCTGATGCACCCCCACTGCCTTCTGGCATGCTTGCTTATTGCTCCATTCATTGCCAAGGAGTCTGCATTGATAGTTGTGTGTCACTTACACAGGAGGAGGGAGCTGTCTTGTTTCCAGCCTAACAGTTGGGAAGGATCATGTTTCCCCTACGCACTGGGCCACTGAGACCCCCCCCCACGGGGATGTCAGTCAAAAGTATGGGGAAAAGGTGACCAGGTATCCATAAGAGTTGTGGGAAGGAAAGATGGTGATTTGCATGTATTCTTTAAATCATATAGAAATTTAAAGGTGAGGAGCTGGAATTTCCTGAATAGCTTATTGTTTATTAGAGAGGCCAGAGCTGGCAGTGACTCTTTGAGAGAGTTCAGAACCTGGAAAATCTGTTCTTATCTGGACAGTGAGAACTAGGAGTAGGTTGAAAGTGATAAGTCCCTTTGTTGAGAAGATGGACAGGAGAGTTAGACAGAAGCCACTCTTTTAAGTTTGAGACTCAGCTGGCTTAATGTACTGAACATCTGCAGCTCTGGCAACTTCAGAAGGAATTGGCTTTGTTCAGAATCTTTGAAATTCAGGCTAGGCATGTGGGGAGAGGCCAGGGTTTGTGTGTTGGGGTGAATCTTTTGCAGGCACTGGAGGGGGACCCCACAAACACCTCTTTTGAGACAGGACAATATCATCCTTGTTTTACAAACGGGGGTGGGGGGAAATGAGAGCCACAGAGAAGAAGCAATTCCCCCAGCGAGTGGCTGGAAACAAAGACGGTGAGGGGGGAAAATGATGAAGTCCTGCTTCTGTGCATGATCAGAAGGAGCGAGCCAGTGGCCTGAGTGATCGCTTCTCCCCTTGAAATGTCTGCTGTCTGATTGAAGGGAAAGCCATGACACCAGTTTGTATAGAGAATGTGTTGGCTGAAATTGGAGGCAAGAACAAACCTCTCACTGGTCAACAGGAGGTGACAGAGTGGGGAGGGCTGTCATGGCTTCTCAGACTGCTCGCTTGCTATCTCAAAAGGCCATGGCTGTGAGGAGCAACGTGTGGCCAGCCAAAAGGGATTAAGGCATTGGAACGTTCCTCCTAGTATTTTCTTCTAAAGCTAGTTTTGGCCATTTTGCGAGAGGCCTGGGAGATCATCTGTGTGTTCACCCTGCTAACATGACAAAGGTGCTCTCTGAATGGGAGAAGAAGAGGGCAAGGTGTCAGTGAATAGTGGAGGGAACAGTTCTGTCATCTTCTGTGCTGTCAATGCAGTTGAGGCCTGAAGAAGCCACTTGCAGCTGGTGAAGGGCAGTCCAAAGAGACTGTTGCTGAGAATGTTTTCCTTCTGTCTGGGTGGAATGTGGACACCTTGCCCTGAAGAGACAGACACTGGTGGGGTGTGGGTGCTGGAATGCCCCAAGAAGGCCAGTTTCTAAATGGGGAGTAACCCTTTACATCCCACTCCATTAGGCACATCCGATGAATGTGCCTATTGTGCCTAGCAGGCCAAACCAGCAAATCCAACTGTAATAGCTCTTTGTGCTGCAGACACATAGATGTGTTTGTCATCAGGGTCAGAGGCCAGGTCATCCGGGTCCAAACTTGGACACTTCTCTTGCTCCACCATCAGTAATGAGTGACCGGCTTTTCTCTCTGAGGGCTACACACCCTGACGGGCCATGGCTTTACAGTGTGTGCAGCAGAATGGAGCCGAAAGCAATGGTTCTGCTATGGCCAAAGAGAACTGGACTGGAGTAATGAAATCAAGTGTTGGGACCTCACTTTCTCTCAGATGCTCACAGACTTTTTCAGCTGACGCTGAGGCAGAGGAGAGGGAGCACGTGGCCCCTTGCCCTTGGCTAGAGGATGGTACATGGTGTGAGTGAAATAAGCCTTGTCAAACCTCACTGTTAGGTATTTGCTTCCCACATAAGACAGGTGCTTATCTGGGTTCCCAAGCGAAATGGGATCCTAACAGGATTATTTAGGCAGCTTCCTTAGACTCAAGTCCAGAGTGTTGTTAGGAGGAGGCATCTTCTGTCCTATTTGTCTTCCGGCTCTTGTGTATCGGGACAGTCCTGTGAGGCGCACACAGCAGTGCATTTATCTAATGCACTTGATGCTTTACAGCAGTGGCGCTCAACCTTTCTAGACTACTGTACCCTTCTTAGGATCCAGAGTTGTCATGCATGCCTCCAGATTTTGCTTCACTTAAAAACTAATTGCTTACAACTTAAGAAGCACAAATTTGTCACAGCACAATGTTACTGAAAATTTGCATTTGGTCCTTTGTGTGTATTTTCTGTCCCTGATGGTGGTGGTGCTGTCAGCAGTATAGTGGTTGTGTGAACCCTGTGTTCAAATACAGCAAGAGAAGACAAGGATTTCTGCCAGCCCACACGTAAGAAACCTTACTGAAGAAAACCAAGGCTTATGTGGCAATCAGCTTCCTCATAAATCAGACTCCAAAAGATCATCCTTGTTTACAAATGCAAGAGAATGACTGACTCTGTCTAGCTCCAGATCTACAATAAACACATTAATTTCTTTCTGATCATATTAGCCATATCCCTGCTCCCAAGATCTGAAGCAGCCCTGTGTTGCCAGTCCTTGTGTGAGGTTATCACTGCTGAGGAGTAAACAGACTGTATAAGTCAGAGCAGAATTACAATGTCTCATTATAATGCCTTACAGAAAATGCAGCATAAATTGTAAGTTGCATATGGTTCTGGAAGCAAGAATTGAAATTAAGCTACAGTAAATCAAGTTAAATTGTTTTTCACTACTATTTGACTGCTAGGCAACAAATGTCCTCCTTGTCTACGACACTTTGATTTTATAAGTTCCGAAGGGACAGCCGTCTTAGTCTAGTTCAGTGAAACAAACAAGGAGTCCTATGGCATTTAAAGACTAACAGATTTATTTATTGCATGAGCTTTCCTAAGAGAAAATTCCACATTGTCAGACGCTTTGATTTTATACTCCTACTAGCTTGAAACACTGTTTGACTATTGTGTGACATCCCAGAATCCTGAATTCCTAATTTTGTGGAGAGCCTGGGATTGTAAATTCCTTCAACTGATGAATGTTATTCAATGGAGCTTGACAGTGTTATCCTTAGGTTTAGAAAGCTCTTGTGTTTTGTCAGTAGCCCTCCTTCCAACAGTGAGCTGCTCACAGTTTGCAGGGTCACTTTTAACAAGATTTCTCTGGTGTGTGTGTGTGGGAGGGGGGTGTTCAAAATGAAGCTGCTCACATATATTTGAACAAATAGTGACACAAAAGCATGACATAATCTTGTGTTTCCAGAGGTAATGTTATACCTGCATTATCAGTGCAATCGCTTTAAGATTTATGTAGGTCAGCTGAAAAATATTTGTTTTGTTTACAGCTTTGGTATAGAAAGTCTCAGGCCAAGAGTGATTATGAAATACGGGAAGAATAGAAATCTTGAAACAATTCTCCAAATATTTTTAAAACATTCAAATAAGTTCTTGTATTTAAAATGAAATTTGTGTCTACGTGTTGAAGATTTTTGTATTTTTCAGTATACTCAGAACAATTTCAGCAGTGTACAGTGAAACTCCTGATTATCTAATCTCCATCTAAATTAAACCTTTGGTTAGGCTCTGATACGTTTGACTGGAGATGTGGTCCTGCAAAGCTCCTAATCTCTGACCATTTGGACCTTTGGTCTCCAAAGGTTTTTAAGTTATCTTGTATTTGTGCACCAGCTGATTTTTAGTCCAGGTATTAGAACAGTGCACCAGCTCAGAGATGCAAAAACTTGCACATGTAAGTAACTTTACAAATGCAAGTAATCCCCAGAGTTCATACCCCTAGTTTATCGCAACAATATATTTGCAGGACTATAACCATTGTTTGCCCACTGGAAATTAATAAGTGGAGTGCTCCGTGTCTGCAGGACACTGTGTATGTCTCAGTATAGTCCAGGGGCCTTAGCAGTCTGCACATTGTTTAGGGGAGGGAATGGCATTTTCTTTTAAACATTCAGAGGGGTCATCTTGTCTCTTTCAGCAAATAATGAAAGTTTATGTTTTAATAGTTAGTTAGTCTTTATAAGTGCCACAAGATTCCTGGTTTTTCATTTAAATAGGAACTTGCCGTACAATGGAATTCACCCTTGGAGGGAGTAAAATGCCCAGCAGGTTGAACTGTAATCTGTAGTTGAAGAGAGCTTTTAATGTACACATTATCTTGTGTAGGAATGGAATAACTCTATTTCCCTTAGTATTCCCTCGGGGGGGGGGGGACCTGGCCCTACTGAAGTCAAAAGGCATTTTGCGATTGGTCTCACAGGGCCCAGAATTTCCCCCTAAAAATTATTAAATACAGATAGGCTATGGCCTGATTTAAAAACAACAGCTCCACCAGAGTTAAACTCTTCTTGTAGGAAAGCCTTCCCTTGGGACTTTGCCATTAAATAATTAGTAGCTCTCTCCATAGAGGGTGAGATAAAGATGTTGGAATAGCTTCTGTTCTGACACCAGTGTAAAGCCAGAGGGACTCCTTGATTTCAGTGGAATTTCACTTGACTTCTCACTTCATCCTATTTCGATATACTGGGCCAAATTCTGAATTGATTAATACCCCTAATCAACCCTACTGAGACCAAAGGGATTGTATGGAGTGGAGAATTTGGCTTTCATTGTGTGGGTGGCTGGTAAAGGGGATCCAGTAGTCCTTGATGACAGAAGTGTAGAATTAAGGCTAGGATTTAATGTAGTAAATGCTGTCAGTAGGACACTGATATCTAAATTTCTGAGGAATGAGATCATTTAGCTTCTTAGGCTGCATTTAGCAGAGAGGAGGTATGCCACTTGATCCTCCACACACTTATGAACTGCAACACCTAGCTTTTCAATACCTTAGTCAACTGTCAAGTTATCTTAGAGGATTTGGAGTTCCTGCTTATGTAAAATGGAGTTGTGAGAGGTCACAAAGGGCCTGAGAATGTGTTTTTGCAGCTTGGCACAGTCATCTCAACAGAAAATGAGCTGTCTTGTTCTAAATGCCTGTTTGAACTCATGCTTTTGTGATTTTTGTCATTGTATTCTTGTATGTCATGCATGCTATGGTTGAAGAAGTGATCCAAGAGTGGGGGTTTCTCTATTAATTTCTCCATAAAGGCCCCATGAGCCTTGAGCTGCTCTGATGCTGGCATAAAATGACTTCAGCGGGAGAGCTGGTTTAAGAGGACAATGTTGCCAAGATCCAAAGGGGTACCCCTGTCAGTAAAATAAAGAAACAAGGAGTCCTGTGGCATCTACAGACTAACACATTTATTTATTGCATGAGCTTTTGTGGGAGAAAAATCCCACTTTGTTGGACACTTTGAAGATGGGGGACAGTGTTGTGTAATTCAGCCTCTAGGTGGTTGGGGTGTGTCCGTGTAAAACGGATGTGATTTTAGGGGGAAAAAAAATCTGGGAGCAATTTTTTGCTTGCTTACACACTTTTGTAGTGTCTGTAACTTAAACTCTGTTAAGGGTCTGTGGTGCAGCTAGTAGTTGACAGCTAGTGCAGAGCGGTTTATTTTTTGTATTTTATCCCCCAGTATCAAAATAAAAGCCTGGCTTGTTCACTTTTTGTTTACCCTTCTGAGGTTGGGGGCAGAAGAGACAGTGTAGACTATAGATATCATGTCAATTTTCAAAGGGATAGCTGTGTTAGTCTACTCCAGTGAAAAAACAACAAGGAGTTGTGTGGCACTTTAAGACTAACAGATTTATTTTTTGCATGAGCTTTCATGGGAGAAGATCCTACTTCCTCAGATGCTTCGAAAATGGGTGAACTTACAGAAAGGAATGAAACTAAATGCAAGGCAGTGTAAAACAATGACCTGATCCTATGTTTTACACCCCCTTGCATTTAGTTTCATTCCTTTCTGTAAGTCCACTATATATATATCATACCTGCCTGGTGTGTAGATCCATACCTGTAACTACAGTCCCCGGGCTGGAACTTCTCTGCAGTCCCCTCCTGCCCCCCTGCTATCTTCCTGCAGAATAAATATTCCCAGACCTGTTCAGACGTGGCTGGTTTCCCAGCCCTGGGACTCATCCCTCGCGCTCCCCCTTGGCCGGTCTGGCGACCGGGGGATGCCAAGGAGCGGGGCCCAGGCCAGCCTTGCCAGGGCGAGGGGTGACTCAGGGAGTCTGCCGGGGGCATCTGCTGTTAGTGGAAGAAGCCAGGAGTCCCTGGTGCCATAAACAGACGTGACTCTCCAAACCTGCCCGGGCTCCTCCTCTGCTTTGCCCCAGGGCCTGGCCTGGCTCTTTCCCTGCTGGCCGGCCCGCCCCCGGCAGGAGGAGAAGGGGCGGGGGGGGGG
>ML682087.1:4752376-4923137 GCA_007922195.1 Podocnemis expansa
TTTTTTTTTTTAAAGAGATGTAAACTAGTTGAAAGTGTAATTGCAAAATAGAGTTTTAATGTGTCTTAATAGAGGATGGGGATAGATCAAGCAGGAAACATATAAGAGGAGACATTATGGAAGTAAAGAAAATAATGAAAGAATCAAAATTGGGTGCTCCTATATCCCTTTCTCTTCTTGCACAAGCCGACTGGATGCTTAAAGAAAAACAACAAATTTAAAATGGAAAAAAGGAGGTGCTTATTTACACAAATCATAATTAATCTGTGGAACTCATTGCCACAAGGTATCATTACAGTGAGATTCAAAAGCTGAACAAGACATTTGCCTTAATCGACCACTTGCACCTTGTTCTGAGGGATCTGATATTGGCTAAAGTTGGAGACAGGTTACTGGAGTAAACAGACCTCTGGTGTGATTTGGAATAGCAATTCTGTTTTGTGATTCACTGATGCTTTGTTGCCATGCAGGCATTCCAAGCAATCAGACTGTAATAAAACTGTGCAATAAAACAGATGTTATTGAGCTCATTTATATCTGAGCTAAATGGCAAAAGAACAAAATTTGAAAGGAGCTGAGGTGAAATTGGAAGGGGAATGCTCATTGCTTGTGTTTTGCTGCTTTTTAATAACTTGGCAACATGATTTAAAGTTTCAACCCCTCTTTCCTTGGAATCTGCTGCTAGATGATATTGCAAGCATGTATATGTAGCAGCATGGTTAATTGGGTTGCTGCAGGAGAGGAGCAGGGACCAAGCATAACAAGCCATTTTTGATATAAGGCAGGAATTTATAATGAAAGTTTCTGACTTTAAAGTGAAATTGGTATTTACAGATTAAGAGCAGGAGAAAGAGTATATCTGCTGAACTGATAAATATGAGAATATACCACAAGAGCTTTCCTCTGTGTCTTTGTACTCTTAGCTATATCCGGGTTTGGCCTCCAGCACCCCACTCTTTTTCAGTTTTACACTAGATAGAAATGACAGCTGCAGCAGGCGAGCCAAAAAAAAAAAGAAAAAAAAATCAGAATTGTATGTCTGGAAAGCAAGTATAAGGATTATGTACTTTGCCTGAGTTAGGGAGCCATCAGTTATTTTCAGAAAATCAATGCTGAAAGCCACAAGGTCCATTTTAAAGTAGCAAGAAGTAATCGATGTCACTTTGATTAAGTGTATTTTTCTGAATCTAATTATCAGCCAAATATACTTTTGGTATGCAAGGGTTTTGTAACAGCTCATGTGTAGAATGTATGCAGTGTGCTATCTCTATGAAGGCTTTATCATCTTCTGTTTTGAATTTAAAAAAACAAGAGTTCTGTGGCACTTTTGAAGGCTAAAAAAATTATTTATTGCATGAGCTTTTGTGGGTAAAATCACACTTCATCAGATGCATGAAACGGAAAAACCACAGTATGGAAGGGAACATATAGACACAGAAGAGGGTAAGTCATGAGGTCACTTGGTTTTTTTCAACAAACCAAGCAAATTATTTTGATTCAAACTGTGTGGAACAACAGCGTGTAAGAGGGAAAACCGGAGCCGTAATTGAGAGTTGAGAAGAGTGATCACTTTTTGTAAGACCCAGTCATTCAGGAATTTTATTCAAACTCAGTGTGAAGGTAACTAGTTTGCATATGAATTCCTATTTTGTGGCTTCATGTTGTAATTTGTTTTTGAAGATTTTGGCTTAAGTACTGTAACTAGAGTGTTTATTACAGAATGGTTGGGTAGATTGAAATGTTCGCCTACTGGTTTTTGAATGTTTTGAATTCTCTGGACACTGCATAACCAAAAACTAGCGGTGCTGGGAGGGATTTCACAAATGGCAAACTCTTCTCATTTGTTCCTTCCAGGCTAAAGGGCCTGTTATGCATTTGCTTCCTCCTTTCTTGGTGTTATTCATACTCCAGCTTTTAAATTTGTCATTAAGTGGTGTGTGTAAAGCATGGGCTAGATTATGTTTATAGATTCCTTTATTTGACCACAGGGACACCCTATTGCTAAAAGTTCTGCCTTTTTTGCTGTTACAGATGCAGTTTTGCAAATTATCCCTAACAAATATAAGGAAATGATTTTCTTCTTGAATGCATCATTCAGTGTAATGCTGTACTTGACGATTCCCTATCCTTTCATCAATCACTCAGAATGCTCACTCATTTTCTCTGTAGCTGAGGCTGTCCTGTCTGTCTATGGTTGTCACTAGGTAAAACGGCAAATTTCTATCACTATATTTAGAGAAAGTGGATGCTGCTTTGAAAATACTGAAACGTATCCCAAATTAATGACATTAATTCCCATGAGGACACTACAATGAACTGTGCTTACAAAGCTGAATGTTAAGATTAATGCAGAGTATGCAACTTCTTCATTGGTTAATGTCCCTTTTGTATTAAAAAAGGCAGGATGCTCTTAGGATGAAGTCCCTGGGTTGGTGCTTGGGACATCTAGGTATGATTCCCAGCTCTACCACAGACTTTCTATTGGGTAAGTCACTTTATCTCTGTCTGCCTCAGCCCCCACCTGTGAAGTGGGGATTGCACTCCCTCTCTCCCACCTCTTGTCTAGATGATAAATTCTTCAAGTGAGTGCCTAGCACAATGGACTGTCAGTCTCATCTGAGACCTCTAAGTCCTGTTTTTACACCAATACCAAATAATAATTATAGGATTAACAGTAAAATCATATTTTCTTGAACTTCAGATATACTTCTTATCACATTGTGCTCTTATGGAAAAAAGCACTGACATTGAGTGGAGAGATCATGCAGCATGAGGTTAAAATTGCTCTACTCCCACTAAGTCAAAAATTAGCTGCTATCGATAACTGGTCAAATATTTTCAATAGTTGCCATATAAAGAAACATACATAAATTGAGAGCTTTACTTATATCTGTCACCACTGAAGTTTGATGTCCAGCTGTTTCTGAATGATGCATTTTCTCAAAGATAAGAGGTGGCTCATTTTAGAAGTTAAAACTGTAGGAGGTCACCTGGCAGACTGGCTTTCCCAAAGAGAAAATCAGAGGGAAAAATGAAGGACAACTGTCTGTTGAGACACTATTGCTTTTCATAGTGCCAAGGTTTGTATTTCACTTTGAAATCCAGTAGTTTCTTGTAAGGGGCTTGGGAAAAACCAGATAGAAGCCATTTAAATACCTGGAAAAGAAAAAATAGAGCATTTATTAATAAATGAGATAATATTTTCCTAAAATCCTTATCTTGTTGAGGAGGTTCTTAGGCTGACAGTAATCTACCAAGGGACTAATACTGAAAAGAATTAAGCAAATCTGATTAGTAACAATGAACTGCCTGATATTTCCAGCTTAAGTGAATTGTTGGATGGCTCATAGTTCTTAATGTTTCCAGAATCTTGTGAACTAGTTTTGATAATCCAGTTGTAAAATATAAGCCACAAAGCAGGTTGAGTTAGTCAAACTGTACCTTTAGTTTTAACATCTTTTCAAAGATGCAAAAAGAACTCTTGATAGTATGGTGTAAAGGCTTTATTGGATGAGTTTTGTGTGGCTGCATTATGTTCTGGCTGGGTAGAGCATTGCTTATTCCGCCAACCCAGGCAAAATCAAACTGTGGTATGGGCGCATCTGTATAGTAACTGGATTCTTCAGCATGGTGCTAGCTCTAATGTAGGTGGCAGCCAAAAACTCAGGGAATGTCCAGAAATACACGAATTGCCTATCTTGTATTAATACCAAAGGTGTACATTAATGTGCTGTACACAACAATGAATACAGGTTTGTCCTGAGAGTGGGGAGGAATAGATGTCAACAGCCATACTGACCTGGCATGATGTCAGAAATAAAAGTTAAGATATAATTTTTAGAAAAGTCTAGTTTTAAGGTCTCCTGTGGTATAAGTAGAATATTAGGGCAGGTTGGTGGATTGACTAGCACATAAGCCAGGGATTTGGGAATTTTGGGCTGCCAGCTCCAACATTAACCTGCATCAGGACAAGTCACTTTCCCTGTCTGCCTCTACGCTTTGTCTGACTATTTTGATTGGCACCGGGACTCTTTCCCACTGTGTCAGACACAATGGAGTCACCTCATTTGGTACCTGTTGGTGCTATTGAGAAACAAGTAATGAATAATAATTGAAAACTTAGGGTGGAAGCAACAGAGGAGGAGGAAGACCTGGGTGTACTGACTGATCACAGGATGGCTGTGAGTGTGATGCAGCTGTGAAAAAGGCTAATGCAGTTCTAGGTTGCTTCAGGTGTGCTATTTCCAGTAACGACAAGGAAGTGTTAGCATGATTTTACAGGGCACTGATGAGCCCTCATCTGGAATACCGTGCGCAATTCTGGTGTCCCAACTTTAAAGAATTCAGCCTAGAACAGGTGCAGAAAAGGGTTTCTAGGGTGATCAGAGGAATGAAAAACCTACCTTATGAGGGGAGACTCAAAGAGCTTGGTTTGTTTAACCTAACCAGAAGAAGGCTAAGGGGAGAGGTATGATTTTTATCTATAAAGACATCAGAGAGATAAGTACCAGCAGTGGAAAGGAGTTATGCACCATGTGCACACAAGGACACATGGCTATGAACTGGCCATCAACAAGTTTAGTTTCAAAATTAGGTGAAGACTTCTGACCATCAGAGGAGTGAAGTGCTGGAACAGTCTTCCAAAGGGAGCAGTGAGGCAAAAAATCCAACTGTCTTCAAGACGAAGCTTGGTAAATTTATGAAAGAGTTGGTCTGATAGGATACCTACAATGACATGTTGCCCGTTGATGACCGAGTAACAAAAGCCCTGAGGGTCAGAGAGAGGACAGTAGATGGGAAGGGCTGCATATTAACATGGAGAATTCTTTCTTAGATATCTGGTGGGTCTTGCCCTCCTGCTCAGGGCCTGACTGATTGCCGTCTCTGGAACTGGCAAGAAATTTTCTCCTGGGTCTGATTGGCAGAGATCCTGAGGGTTTTTTTTCTTTGTTTGCTTTCCTCTGCATCATGGGGCACAGTTAGTTGGAGGTTTAAATTCGAAATGGTGGATTCTCTGTATTGTGAAATCTTTAAACCATAATTTGACAAGTAACTGAGTCATAGGTTGGGGTCTATTTCAGGAGTGGGAGGGTGAAGTTCTGTGGTCTGCAATGTGCAGAAGGTCAGACTAAGTGATCATGATGGTCTCTTCTGACCTTAAAAATGGCCAGGTTAAGGCTTCTCTGGATGCAGAGCTCTGTGATTTTTGTGGGGTGGCAGTGGCAGCACCTGGCCTGGCGGGCGGCAGCAGTGGGGCCCAGCAAACTGGCCAGTCACACAGGGGCAGGGCAGTACTTGACAGTGGGGAAGACCAGTGCTGGGGCCTGGCATACGGGCCAGCTATGGAGCTTGGCACCTAGGAGGACCAGCACTAGTGGGGACTGGTAGACTAGCTGGCCACGGGAGCCAGGAAATGGACAGTGAAGTGGCGCAGGCTGGCAGTGGTTGGGCCAGTTGCTGGAGGCATTCCAGGCAATGTTCCCTCTAATTATTCGTAGGCTGTGAGCGCAAAAAATTTCTTTGTGGGCACCAATATTAGCACTATTGAATTTTTTTGTGCACGCTTTATTTTGTTGTGTGCATGGGTTTCATGACCTGTGTGCATGCGCACAGCTTAGAGGGAACAGTGGTTCCAGGCTGGCCAGCCAGAATTTATCAGAGTCCACCTTTGTCCCTAAAGCCCCTTTATTAATCCAGCCATGACCTTAAAGTCTGTGAGTTTAGGATGGGGCCAGGGAAAGCCATTAACGTTGCCTTTGTCAAATAGATGCCTTGTCATTTTAGTGTCTTGCAGTGCTAGACTCATACAGGAAACTTTTTAATATTAAGCCTTCTTTAACGTTCTCTGTGACAGTGTTGAAGGTGCACATTTAATTGAATCGGGTATTAATTTTCTTTAACAAAAGGATCTGTCTTCCCATTCACTTCTGCTTCAACTTCAGTCCTCAAAGGTAATTTTCACTGGTGGTGCTCAGTCTCTCAGAATTACCAGTCCTTTCTTCCACACCATGCTCCCACTTGTGATATTTTCATTGCTCCTCATGCTGTGTCCTGTCACTGAGTTACTGCTTGATATTGAGACGTGAGCTTCCTATTGGAAGGTTCCTATTGTTCTCCATGCTCTGATATCAGGACTCACAGCTCTTGCCAGCTCCTTCTCAAACTCCAGCAGTGGGTCTTAACTGAGCCTCATTTAACATGCCAATCTTGCACCCCTCACCGTTAATCATGCTCTAAGAGAAGTGCTCAGTGGTGACAAGGGATAATTGCTCTGTTATCCTGTGTAAATACAAAACTATAAGTACATTTAAAGTAGTCTATGGGTTATTCTTTCTAATGGAATCATGAGTCATTTCAAGATCTCATACTGAGCAGAGAATATGTGACTGCCACTGCGGTCATTGTGTTGCGTACACCCACACACGGAATGGGGCTAAAATTGTTCAATAAGACATTGTATTTCTCTCTGAAGCAGGTGTATAACAGTTTGGGAGAGCTTCATAAAAAGGAATTTTTTTGTTCTGTTTGTAGATTTTTAATGAATAGATGGCATTCTTAATTGCTATTTACTTTATTAATTGTTGTGAAGGGTTCAGGTGGTAATTGCTAACTTGGAGTGTTAATTTAGGATGCTATTTCAAAGACATCTTAATTAATATTTTCTACATACATACTTTTTGTGCCAGATTTCTCTTGGATTAGGGAACCTAGATTTTATCTGTAGGAATATTACTTAATTTTATTAAACTAATGGGTTAAGAAAACAAGGGCCATTTGCTCATAATTATTAACTTTTTTTTTTTTTTTACAAATAAGATGCCATTATTCTTCTCATGAATATCATTCTCATTTTTGTTACTAGCCAGGGCCAGTTGCTGAGACTAAGTGTGATGTAGAGTCCAGAGGAGTGAATGGAAGTTGTTCTTTGAGTGACACAGTATATACCGGATATACTGTGACAAAAACGAAGACCAATGATTTCCAGTTGGTTAGCATGACCTAACCAACTAGCTCAAATTTCCTGCTTTCCATGGCATATTTTCTCTGTACATCTAGCATTATTTGGTTTTTATATTTTACATTTTTTTCCAATGAAAATCTTGTGTTACATCTAAGTTAGAGCATGTCTTAGTTGGTCTAGATGTAGAAGACTGGAAGAGAGAAGGTTAGGTCAGCTGGTGTAAATTGGTTTAGCGCCATTAAACTTATCCCAGCTGAGGAGCTGGCTCATAGACTGAAAGGCCATAGGATAAAAATACGGTTATAGCAGTAAAATGTTAAAGATCGGATTTGGACAAAGGGCACTTATGATGTTAGAAATATTAAGGCGTTCTGACTGAGATCAGATGGCAGTCTTGTGAAGTAACATTGTATGGCTGTTCAGTAAAAACTAATCTCTGCTGCATCAATACAATTAGGATTATCATCACCCTTGGTTTTTGTATGATATCACACAATGGTTCTCAGCCACTGTGTTGGGATGCATTACTATGTCATCACACAGTGGTAAGTATATCTTGGAGAACAAGGTAGCTGACTGGGTTTGGCTTGGGATGGGTGGGCTGGTATGTCCTATATGCTACCAAGAGTGTCACATCTTGCAAAAGATTGAGAACCACTGCTGGTATAACATACAAAGAATATTTTAACTGCAGACTTTATTGTAGCAAAGTGGCCTCCAGCTATTGCTGTGCATATAGAAACTATTGGAATGAAACCTGACAGCAAAGAAATCTTGTAGACAGACTCTCTAATTCCCAAGGTCAAGCATAGTATAGTAGTTAAATAATGGCAGACTTCCTTGATTGATATAGGCGTGGTTACAGTCCATTGAGAGCATCACCTGTGGTTTCAGCTGTGAATACTCTGGTTACAGCCGTGACTTTCTTCCTGGGGTTTGTCAGAGCTGATGCAGACTGAGTGACAGTGGTTTAACTTGCATAAGAAGAGTAGATGATGGGAACATTTCATCTTCAAGACATGAAATTGAGCCATGCAAGCAAGCCCATAAAATGAATCTTGAATTGGTGCACATAAGGCCACTATGCAGACCTGCAATGCCCAGGCATGAAAGGCTTTTCTTGTGCTGTAAAAGAACCCGGTCACAATGCCATATCTCTAAACAGTGTCAAGGACAAGTCCTGACTTTTGCCCTTTCACCAGGGTCTGAAATCCTGGCTCCATTGAAATCAATGAGGATTTTGTTGTTGATTATAGTAGGGTTAGAATTTCACCCGCAACTGCAGTGCACTGGAGCTCTGCTGCTCATGGTACACAAGGCAATTGGGAACCAGTACTTCACGCTTAACTTTTTCTCATACTAACTGGAAATAGTCAACAAGTAACTCCTTTTCCTCTTGTCATTTCACTCAGTTTGTGGCACTGTCCCGCCCCCTCCTCCTTTTCAGGAAAAGTAATTTGTTGCCACCCTAAAAAGGATGAGCACTCTCCCTGGCCCTCCACTGCTGACTGAGCTGTTCAAATCAGCTGGCTGGTGTGTTTGGAGTGTAAACCAAGGCCCTGCTCCTTTCCTGCCCACCTGTTCAGGAAGGTGAAAAGCCTAAACATCCCTTACACTTCCATGGGGACTGAAGATGTGGAGTACTCTAACACAGCCATGCAAGCGCACGTGCGCACACAGATCTTATTTTCCCTTATTCCCCTGTGGCACCCATGCTGGGATGAGACACAGCCTGTCCTTAAATGAATTCACCAAATCCCACTGAGCTGCAGCTCCTTGCAAGGCGGTCTTTGCAGAGGAACATGCAGCCATTGTGCCATAACCCTGAGTCTGATGTGGGGCATCTATGGAGGGGTAAGAGGACAAATAATTTGAATCAAAGCCCCAGTGTTGCTAGGAAGGCCAGCTAATCATCATAGAATTAATGTTCCACTTGTCTGAAACTGTTTTAAGCTTCACTTATTGGGAGAAAAGAGAACTTATTCCATGCTGACAACTTACAGTTACTACAGATTTCCATTTCCATGCTACATTTGCCTCTGGTTAGGGTTACCAGATGTCAAGCAAAAGGAGGACATGTCCTCCTTTTAACCTTCATGTCCTCCATCTAGCAGGCATTTTAAAAATACATGATTTTGTCTGGCTTTTTACTTACAGGGGTTAAAGTATGTTGGAATGCCCCAGAACACCTTATTTTTAGCAGAAAACATTCCAGGGCCCTCTAAAAACAGAAGAATATGACATTAATACTACATTTTCTCCATGTGACCTCCAATGTCCTCCTTTTGGTACTTCCCTATCCTCCTCTCCATGCTTTGGTATCTGGTAACCCTGCTTCTGGTTCCAGGGGCTCTAAGTTGGCTCCATATCAAAAAGTTAGCTATTACTTTGCATAGCAAATACCTTGATGTACTAAGGATCTCTTCTGCTGCACTATATACAAGGACTTTTTATTAAGTTATATTTCCTTAATAGAAGGCCACAGCATTAGAACGCTGGACTGAGTTGCAACTGATTTGCTTGCCAGGGATCTAATAAACAATTATAAAAGATTTTACCAGTAAACTACAGCAAAGCACTCCGCAACCTGACTCCCCACACTTTGGGAAAAATGACAGGGGAATTCTGTGCATCTGAGTCTGTGGTTAAGGCTGGTGGTCATGATGCTGTCCCTAGTGGTGGTTTCAGTGGCAGAGATACCTTTTTGCTAAGCCTGGGCCTGAAAGCATTCGTTCATTTCATATGAGCCATGTGCATTTCATATGACCCAGCTCAACACTTGTCACGTTGAGTGGTCAAAGGTTGGAGGCCCATTGAAGATCCCACGGCTTGCAGTTAGTGAGATGCCCTGGCATCTGATTACTGCTCTTCAGCCTGTGAGGTGAGCTGGTTTTAGTCTCAGTCTGAAGAGAGCTGTCTCTCTTACAAACAGTGACCATCCCCTGTGGCGTCTTGGCCAGCAGTCTTAAGGGAATTGAAAAAGTGGATCTTTCTACTCTTGGGTAATAAGCTGTACTGTTAACTGCTGAGATGGCAACTTGAGGCATGTTGATGGGACAGCAGGAGGGAAACTTGTATTGCTGCCGGCTCAAGCCACTTGCTTACTAAATGGGGGCTTTGGAGCAGCAGTTGGAGCAAACTTGTGCATGAATACAATATTAATTACAAATGTGCTGTGCCGTAGGTTGGTCTTGTACATTACGTAGTGATATGCATAGAGCTGAATTAGAAAAGGTGTTGAATGTGGTTTCCATGCCTAGGACACAATAAGCAAGTGGAGGAACACAGAATAAAAATATGAAGGACTCATCCAAAATAGCATAAGATTAAAGCTTCAAAGATACAAATGGTGTATCTGAACATTTTCCTAGCCATTCAGAATCTGAATAATTTCTGTCCCAAATCCCTGGCACTTGGGGAATCTTCTTAAATTAGGCCAGCTGTCAGAACTGGTCAAACCATGCTGTACAGATATTGCCCTAGAGAATTCTGCAGCTGAGACGTATTCTCTGCCCTAAATACCAACTCACTCCATCAGTTGTGGAGTCCAGTAAAGACATGAAACAGTGTTGCAAACATAGATATCAATACATCCTGGAGCATGTGAGACTGAGATTTCATAACTTCACCCTCCTCCATGAAAGAAATGAAGTGATGCCCAAGGAGGAGATGCTCTGGGTGGGGAAGGCTCATAGCATGTGTAATACTGAGCAAAGGTAGGTAGAGTCCATCGCATCAGCTTTCAAGAACAGATGCAATGTCCACCAAACTCTATGGAAAAAGCCTCTAGAGCTTTAGGGTGAAATCCTCCTGGAAGTCAGTGGTAGACTTCTTATGGACTTCACGGAGGCTGGCACCTTTAGCTGTCAAGCAAAGCTTGTTGCTTTTTTTAATATATGTTTTTTTTTGTTTGTTTTGCTGAGTTTGAAACACTTTGGTTTTCCATTTCTGATTTTTTGTTTGAAAAAGTCTGTTACAAAAAATCAAAACAAATAAAAAGTTGAAATCAAAATAAAATTTCAATTGATCTAAACCAGTGGTTTTCAACCTAGGGGTTGAGACCCAGTAGTGGGTTGCAGACCCCCCAGTATGGGGTTATGGCACCCTCTGCTGGGTGTACTGGAATGCATTGCTCAAAGGTATAATTGTTGGGTTGTGGGCATAAAAGATTTTTATTAACTGGGTCCCAAGAAAAAAGTTTGAAAACCACTGATCTAAACTGAGCCATTTTTATTTTAAAAATTTCATTTAACAGGAGATTTCAAAATGCATCTTTTTGTTCTGGTTCAGAAATGAAAACAAATTTAAAAACTGTGGAATTGCCCATAAAATGAAAATTTTTGTTCCCACCTAGCTCTCCTGTTCAGTCTCTTTTATTAAAGTGAGTGATCTTTCTTTTGATCATCTTTTCTAGAAGTGATTACTGGTCAGGCAGCTCATAGACTGACACAGGCTAGAAGTCTAAGAACTGGTGTCACGAGAGCACCTCTTGTTTATAAGAACAGAGAAGTACTCCCTCTACAGACAAGAGACTTATCAGCATTATAGTGTTTTCTAAAGCAATTGCTTCATGCTTGATTTTGCACATTGCCCAAAGCATTAGACTTCAGCTAATGTACCGTAATATTAGGAACCAATTTTTCCTCCTGTGCAACCGTATTTTATTATCATCATCCTTGCAATTAGAGAGTGTTGTTATATACATTATATATTGGTATGTGTATATATGGCTTGTTTAATACAATAATTGTTCCAGTCTCATAGATTGATTGATTGTCTCTTATGATTGGGGGGATGGATAGCTAATCTATCCCAGGCTCCCTGCACCAAATATTTTTCTGGTGTTGTCAACCTGCCTATTTTTGCATCTTCTCATTGCTTTCTGGGTGTGTCAGGTCCAGTGCAGCCATAATCTTTCTTGCCTGTGACAGAGTGCAAGAAGTGAATAGAGAAACTGTTCGATCACTCAGACGTTAGTGTAAATTCCCCATCTTCAAGCATCTGATAAAGCGGGATTTTTTCCTGTGAAAGCTCATGCTATAAATAAATTTGTTAGCCTTTAAAAGTGCCACAGGATTCCTTGCTTGTTGTCCTGGGTAATAGCATGAAAGAATTAAAACTGAACTGGCATTTTATTAGGAGAATTATTTACATCAGGGGTCTCAAACTCAAATGACCATGAGGGCTGCATGAGGACTAGTACAGGGCCACATGAGGACCAATGTATTAGCCCGAGGGCCACACCACGGAAACCTTTTCATACAACTATATTGCAAATATCGGCAACAACAGCGTCGTTGTGGGCCACAGGAAATAGCTTTAGGGGCCGCATGTGGCCTGCAGGCCACATGTTTGAGACCCCTGATTTACAGGGATGCTAAAACTACAGCTAACATTCCAGCCATATATACACAGACTCACTTCCTAGTGCCTCCTCCAAACTCTTCCCTCTTTCAGTATGTGCTTGTCCCCTTCTGTTGCTCCAAACTTTGCTGCTTTTTTTCCTTCTGAGTTTAAGGCTGAACAGTTCTGAAATGCTGGATTTAGTTCCCTCTGGCATTATTCCAGTGTGACACCATTAATTTAATTTAATGAATTGACACCATTAATTTAAATGGAGCTCCACTATGGCGACACTGGAAACTCCATCGAAATCAGGAGAGTTGTGCCAATATAAAACTGGCATAAAGCAGTGGTATATCAGCTCCTTGTTCTTTCTGTTGAGGTGTCAATCAGTTGGAGGGGTCCTGTTTCCAGCAGCAAATATGTTCATGAATGCCATTTATTTGTGAAAGGGGCTTATGCATGCCCCTGACCCCCTGCCTGTTTCAGCTATGTTCTTTTAAGTATGACCTCAGGTTTCTTCCATTTAAATGTCTCCCTCTTCTCCTTGACTAGCTCCCAGAATATGCTCCATTACTCTGATGTTCTTAGAATAACTAAACAAAAGTGCAGTTGTTTGCTGTGACTGGAAGCAGAAGCTTTTCTCTGTAAGAAAGTCACCACTGTTAGCTGACTCAGAATGTGGGCAGCTTGAAAATCCCCCATAATCACACTTGTTTTGTGCATTCTTACTCCCTATATAAACATTTACTCAATTGTCCTCATGCCTACCACAGTCATTTGATTATTTTTTTAATCTCCCAATTTTATCCAAGCTGTCATTGTTCTAGCAGCTAAAGTACGGCTCGACATTTTATGTCTATAGATATTATGTCTGTCCTCACCTATGAGGCACTACTCTTCTGATCATATGGCATGTGTCCCATAAATAATTGCTCTGTCTCTTTGGCTTAACAAGGTCAGTTTACTTAACCACATTTCATGTCTGTTGCTGCAGTTGTACTCGTTTCAAATTATTTTTCTCTGTTCTTTCCTACTGTGGCAGAGCCCTCTTGAGGTTGAAGCAAACATGACATGTCTGTCCAATTAAACTCTGAATTTGCAATAAAAGTTGCGATTTTTATCATAGTGTCCCTGGCTCACTATCATCTTGACACATCTTTCCTCTTTTGGTTGGAGCCTTACATAACTCCAGTTGGATTTGTGTGCATTCAGATGTTAGGAATTGGATAGCCCTTGAAATGTTAGTGGAAATAACTAGTTAGATTCCATCAGCTTCTCTTCTGTTAGAGCAGTCAATTTCTTCCTCTGAAAAATAATACTTAACACTTTCTATAGGTCCAGTATGATGCACCTGCTCAAGTGAGAAGTCCAATTTATTTAATTGGGAATAGTCACAGAGTAAGGTGCTACTCTGTGTGGGTTGGTGTGTCATAATTCTTCCCATAATGCTTTGCATGTGTATATCTCAAAGCACTTCACAAAATGAATATACATTATCAGTTATGGGTTGTCACCTTGGACTCTTCTCACAACTTGTTGGCAGAAGCTGATTTTCAAGCAGGGTGTGACCTTTGCTTTTACAACTCACTTGCAGTTCAGCTTCTGTTGTATGTCTGACATGCCTAATATCCTCTCCAGTGAGCAATAGGAACATGGCAACAAGATTTCAAGGTGCTCTGTCTGGCATATGCAAGGCCTTGGACATGTGGAGTCTTTAAAAGACTATTGTACTGAGATGGGACAGACACCGTAGCCCCCAGGATTAGTCATAAACTTTTGTATCTATAAATATTTTGTGTCTTTATGAGCTAGGGATTGTAGTCCAGCTACATGCGAAGGGGTTACTGAGCTTAACCCAAGAAGTAAACTCAGGGGTGGGGGAGTTACTGCACACTTTGAGACAGTTAAAAACCTCGGAAGACATACCACCCACTAGGAGAGCTGCATAGATTGATTCTGTCCAGGCTCAAGAAACTGGAAGACAAAGAGCACTTATGATATTAGGAGGCAGCCTGAGCTGGCTGGCTGTGTCCTCATTTTTCATACAAAAACTGACATGTGGTGGTAGCAAAGAGGGCAAAACCCTGCTGGGTGGGTCTGAAGAAATGGAAGCGGTTACGCTCTCCGTAAGGAAGCTGTGTGATACCATATGTCTCATTCAGGAGTGTAGCCACCAAAGCTATGTAAAGCTCACAGATTTGTGTTTGGCCCAGATTCCACTACATGGACAGGGCTAATCACCCAGATGGGATTCACTTAACAAAATTCAGCAGAGCTCTGAACACGACTCAGCTCCCAGCAAATACTTGGAAGGAGAGGGCCTGTGCCCTTTTTAAAAAAGTGCTAGCTTAAAAACACACAAACAGAACTGCACTTGCTTTACGATATTATTACATAGGATGCTGTTGTATGCCATTTCTCAGTGCAACTCTGTTTGATCCTCGTTACTGAACAATGCAAATAAATGCCAAAAAGCTCATAGCTGTTAGAGATTCAAAGTCATTCTACCTATTATGAATTGTCTGAATCACTGTAGCACTCACAGGTCCTAGCAAAGATAGCTGGGATCTGGTCTAGTATACATGTGTGTGTGAATGGCTTGCAAATACTTACCATCCTTGCATCTCAAGCATGTTGTAAAGATAGTTATGTAATTCCTTTGTTTATGGTTGGGGAAAATGAGTCACAGGGTGGTTAAATGACTTACCTAACCATGAAAAGATAACAGAACAGAAAGCAGTAACTAGGTCTACTCTTCTGTTGAGTATCTTGGCCTGTGCTACTCCATGCTGCCTCCCTACCATAGCCTTTGTAGAGAAAAATGTAACACAGGCTGCTAGAACTCAGGGCATCCTCAAGTATGGGGTTACATATTAATCAGAATATCTGCAAAATAAATTACACTAGATCCTTGCCTCTGGTGGCAAGAATGGTTGCTGTGTAAGAACTGAGAGAGAATTCTGAATGTTAGGTATGTTTTCCAAATCTGCTATTTCCCCAATCACTTTACCGAAATTCAAAGTACACAAACCGTTTCATCTTTGCTATGGTATAATTTCCCTGTTGGGAAACCGTTTACAGCTTTGCTTCAGGTAGCTTTAATTTGCTGTGTAGCCATCTGAAAGAGTCTGTGTGTAAATATTGACATGAATTAGAAGTTCCCTGCTGAGAGTTGATCACTACCCTCATCCTCGAAAGTGTTAAGTAATTAAGATGTGGCGAAATGATGGAATGTTAGACCCATAATCCTCTTTCAGAGCTGACATTCAACGTTTGTTCCTTCATATCTTTTTCCAAAGTGCTTTAGAAGTCATTTTATGTGTGTAGTTTTCACTCCACATCTGCATCTTCTCTGTTATTGTAAAGTGTGTTTGTACATGTGTTTTGGTGCAAAGTGCAGTGCTGTCCGACTGAAAGGTTTGTGGTGCTGTAAGAAGAATTCACATGCCCTAAGGTTCTGATTCAGTATACAGAACTGTTTGTAATGAAGCCCTTTCCATGGTGTTTTCCAATAACAAGAGACAAGCAAAACTGTGAAAGAGAGCAAAGCTCAGCAATCAACCTAATTTTTATAAAAGCGAAGGCTTGGCTCACTTTAACACAGAGGGAGACTCCCCTTCACAGCCCTTGCGAAGGTGTTCCAGATGGTGGGGCTATGATGAAAGCAGGCCGATTGCCAACAGATTAAAATTTGGCGTGTGGAATTAAAGTGAAATACAGGTCTGTGAGCCAAATGGTATTCCCAAAAGTACTGTGCAGTGCTGGATCTCGGTAAGATGCATTAAGTAGTCTATACTTCGATGCATATTTTAAAAATGGATACAAGGAAAGAAGGGAACTGGTGGGTAGTTCACAGTCCTAGTATCCAATATCCATGTATTTCTTCCCATTCACCTACTGCAAAGCAGCTTTTGCTGGCAGTCAGAAATGCTCTCAACCTTTTCCACACTGTGGATAGTGTCTCATGTCAATGACAGCAGGTGTGAAGGAGTGGGGAGGTGGCGCATGGAAAGGATCTCCTGCAGAAGACACGACTATGATGCAATTTGTACAAGCTGCCCAAGTCAGAACTGTTTTTGTGTCTGTGGCATTCAGCTTTTTGGAAAGGCACACCGCCATGCTAACAGATGGGCAAGGCATACCATCTGCCCGTTGACCTAATGTGGGCAGCAGACAATTTTTTGCTGACAGCAGCAGTCTACTAGGAACATTCAAATAGCCCAAGACGGTTTAACAGAAAACCAAGAGTGAGCGTGTCATGGGGCTCAGAGAATCAGGGAGAGAGCTCTGCTGGTAGTCAGGGACTTGGGGAGTCTTCTCAACCATATTTCTCTAGGTGGCCAACCCAGAATTTGCAGAGAAAGGAGGAGCCCAGTAAAATGGCTGGATAGGTTAATGAAGTGAGCTCCAAGGCAGGCTTCCCATTGCAGAGCTTTTCTGCTGATGGAAACCCCATGCTGATAATGCACGAGCACAGAAAATAGTGGTCCAATCTGTTTGCAATGCGCAACTTGTCTTAGAAGGCTGATGATGGAATTCTTATCAGTGTACGCCCATGTAAAGGTGGAGAGGGCTTCAAGGTCTTGAACTTTTGGGGCTAAATTTTATTCAAGATATAACTGCACTGTGACAAGTGGCAGTGGAGCAAGCATGAATTTGGCTTGCTGAACGAAACTGAAATCTGCTCCCCATAGTCTGTGCATGTGTGTGAATGTACAGTTTCCATAAATCCACAGGGAGTTTACTTCATTAACATAAACAAAAGCAAAACGATCAATAGAAATCTGTGGGGGATGGGGAAGGCAGTTCATTTTAGTTGTGGATGAATTGTGGCACTTACAGAAAAAGCAAGATCATAACAGGTTAAATTGTGTACAGACCCTCTTTCTTAACGTTGTGGGTGCAAAACCTTTTGTCCTGCATACATTTAAACCAAAGTTTCTTTTTCAAATGATGGCAGAACATTGAGACATGCCAACTGGATGTGGCTACATTTCAGTGAACCTGCACTGACATGTGAAAGCAAAGGGCTAACGCCACATTGGGGATAGTTGCTTTCTTTGAAACTGTTTTTCAAGCAAATTTTAAAATCTTTTGCAGTTTTCTTCCATGTTGCCCTCTTTTCCCCAATCAGAAGTTATGAGAATTATTTATTTGTGTTCCATTAATAAATGGTTAACCATACAGTAGAACTTAAGGCTTGATCCTGTGAACAAATCTGCGCACACAGATCTTTGTGCCCATGTCATGCCTCATTGTTTTCAGTGGTACTTCCTCACCTACACAATCTGACTGCAGGGCCAGGGACTTGGAAAATGCCTTTTGTTACACCCTTTGACTCAAAATGTTCTCATTGTTTAATATAATTAAAGGAAAAGGAGAGCATTATTGTGAGTTAAGGGATGTTTACAGCTGATGTTTAAGGGATTTTTTTTTTAAATTGAGCCTGCCGGTGTAGTATTAAAAACAGTGTTCCGTCAAGTTTTGTAACCTTGGCTGTACTGCACTGTTTTTTGTTGTTTTTTTTTTTTTCTGTGTGGTGTATGAAAAGATTAAAAAGTCTTCTGGGGCAGACAAGAAGTAAGTGTGCTTAGCTCATGATGGATAGATTTAACACGTCCCTTGAAACTCATATTTTTTAAGAGTGCATGAGTTTTTAAGGACACCTAATATTTGTAAAAGTCCTGTGTAATTACATACATATTGTAAATAAGGTCCATTGTAATTACATGTATGTTAATGATGATGATTTGTGTGACTATGATAATAGTACAAAATAGTACAGTAATAGGACCAAAAAAAAAAAAAAAACCATTCCCAGCAGTGGTTTATTTTATTTTATTTTATTTTATGTTATTTTATTTCTTGAGATTTTTTTAGAGGCATCCAGGCAAGTTACAGACATTAAATTACTTTCTGTTTTACAACCTGAAGCAGAAAATCGTGCCTTATTCTACTATTGATTTTTATACTGAATTTCCCCATTGCTGTTAAAAAGTGAGTTTGGCTTAAAAATCCATCCCAATTCCTCGTGCAGGCCTGCCCTTGAAATAACACTAAGCAACCAGTCCCAAAGAATGCTTATAAAACTGTTGCAAGCCAGAGTGTTAAAGATCACTTCTGTGGAATACTGTGGGTTTCTCTTAGGAAGGGTTGGCTGTATTCTATATCTTATATTGTATTTTAAAAAAGAATTATTGTATAAATGGGAAAGGGGTGGTGTAGGGGAATTACTGTAGCAAAGAGACTCGGGCTGGGTCTATACTAGCTGTGGAATTGCAGTCGAAGGGAGATACACAAACTATGTAAAATAATCACCCGCTTACCACTGTGTCTCCACTGTGCTGAGTCTAAGGGAAATGCCATCCCTCAACTCAGCACTACTCTTCTTGAAGGGTAGACTTGCCGTGGTGACTTCCAGATCAGTTGAGTGGGTCTTCACTGACTGAGTCAGAATGATCAAATTGATGGCTGTGAATTTGCTGCCATCAGTGTAGACTTGTCCTTACTGAGCTGGGGCGGGGTGGGAGGGAGCCAGGAACCTGAATATTCTGTGATCCAGTGCACATTTCCAACTCCCATTACCAGAGCTCTTTTAAAAATTTTAGTACACAAAAGTTTTCCTTAGAAAATTGACCATTTTTATAAAAAGAAAAAGCTTTTTGAGAAAAGTTATCAAGATAAAGTTTTCCATTTCTTGTGATATCCCCCCCCCCCCGAAAACTTTTTGAACCTTTTAATCAAAATAGTGAAGGCAAATCTGGTTCTTGCTTTAATTTAAAAACCAAAACTAAAATCTGTTTTTGATGAAAATTGTGATAAAAGTTTTGGTAAAATGACCAGAGAAGATTCTGTTAAAAAATGGAACGTGCCTCCACTTCAAACTCAGCAAAATTGAAACCCCTTTAATATTTCAAAATTTTTCACAAAATTATTTTTTCCGACTAGCTGTGCCTTAACTTTAATGGGCTATTTAGTAGCTTCAGACAAACTGCATGTATCAATTGCTTGCTTGTTCCAGCTGATGATAAATCTTCACTCTTCCCCAAAGGTCTGACCAGCCTTTGTTCACATCCTCCTAGTAGTCACTTAGTTGTCATCCTGGAAAATACAGTGTGTCATAAAGGTTAATGAGGTTAATGAGAGATGCTCAGTGAGAAGGAATGCCACAGCTCTACATACCCGTTATTTGCAGGTCTGTTTGTTACATGAGCTGAGACAAGATGGGATATATCCCTGGTGAATTGGAGAGTGCAGAAATCTTTCTCCCCAAGCTTATGCTAGCTCTGTTATGCATGAGTACCACCTGCTGGCTGTCCTAGGAGCAGAAAAACAAAAAGGGGCTGAGAAGCAAGGTGGGGAAGGTAATGTCTTTTATTGAATCAATTTCTGTTGGAGGTGGAGTCAAGTTTTTGAGCTTCATAGAGCTCATTTTCAGGACTTCACCCACCTTACCTCTGTCATGTCCTGGGAGCAACATGGCTACAACGCTGCAAAACATTTAATTGACAGAGGTGCCAGAGCAGTACAAAACAAGAGAGGTTAGACCGAATTTGAAGTGCACGTCCCACAAGATCCATCTGATGAACTAATAAGGTTAATAATTCCATGAGGTCAGAAGTCTCAAAGGGTATCTGTCATTCATAGCGGTAGTCTCTGTTAATATGTATATGGGGAACGCTCATAACAGTTTTCTTGTGCAAAGCCATGGAGTGGCTTTGCTATGAGATAGCACTTGGGGGTTGAGGAGGGAATAGAAATGCACATGGTCACTGCATTGTATTCATGGGCAGTATGTTATCATTGCAGAGCTGTCACTATCATACCCTGAAATCTCCAGCAGTTGGTATGCATGGTTGGAGGATTTTACCTTATATTACAGAAATTCCCTGAAACAAACAAGGAGTCCTGTGGCACTTAAAGACCAACAAAAGTATTTATTGCATGAGCTTTCATGGGAGAAAATCCCTGGGATCTGTTTTTACTAGCTCTTGGATGTACATTTGGGGAGCGTTGTAAAACCTCCTTTGTTTTCTGATTGATTATTTTTTAAAATATTCCATTTAAATTAGATTACTAGACAATGCAGTATAGTGCTTAAGGGAAGAGGCTGGGAGGTTGATTCCATATTTCTCTTCACTTTTGAGCTATTGGCTTCCAGTGTATGCTTTATTCTCTCTGTGTCCCAGGTCATCCCTCTGTAAAACATTGGAGATAAGTCTATGGTGCCTGTGTAATGTAGATGATATTGGGCTTAATTAACATTTACAAAATCACCAATGAGCTTTGGGGGAATGGCTTTACAGAACTACAAAGTTAGTTATAATGTTGTTTTATTACCTCCTAATGATCAGGAAGACATGTAACTGTTTGACTTATGGAAGTCCAGGTAAGTTTTCTAAGGATAACGAGGATTAATGGCACCAACATGGGACACACCAAGACTGCTTTGAGGCTTTTCAGGTGCCAAATATTGTCCTATCTGAACAAAAGCCAGGTCTTGGCCCTTTTTGGTCATTTAATGTTCTGGTGATCAGTTATTTATGATTACAAAGTGCTTTGAAAATTTAAAATCAGTAGTAACGCTAAGTCTCATGACTATTTGTCCTGTGCCTGAAGACATTGGCAGGGTTAAGGGAGGTTGGTGGGAAAAGCATCTTTGTATTTCATCACTTGACTGAGTAATAATCTACCCTCTGATTTGCACACAGGAGAATCTCCCCCTGAATTCAGTGGATCTTTAGTGATTTACCTATGTTGAAGATCTAGCTATTGATCTTTTGGTTTGTTTTATATTTACTATTCTTTCTATGAAACAGTTATTTTTCACTGATATGCTTTTTCTGTCCTGCTCTCTGAGATCCATTGTCTGTCTCTCCTGTGTCTGTCACAATCCTGCACTTCAGTTTCTTGGCCAGTGGACTAGAGGTTTTACATAGTTGCATGCAGAAATTCACTAATCGATTTTCATGGACTCATCTGAACATCATTAAATCTTACTTATGTGTTAATGAGACTTCTATTTACTCTCCGTAACTGTATGCTGAACTGGGAGTGTTGGACTGCTTTGCACTATTTGAGTGATAGCACAGAGATTTTTTTGTATGTTCTTCCCTTGCAGAAGTAGATTTAAGCTTTATCCAGAGGCTCTTTGTTTTCCCCTCTGCAGTCAGGTATCAGCTGTGACAGTTGCCTGGATATCATTCCTTTTATTTATTTTTTCCCTGCAGCCCAGGAACTTTAATCTGTCATCAGCTTTGTTTAAAAAAAAAAAAAAAAAGAAGAAGAAGAAAAGAAAAGATGATGATAGGTCTGCTGACTCACTGCAAAGCTTTGAGATTTCAGGGTTTTCCATGTAGTTATGTCAAATGCATTTAAAAAACCAAAAACCAAACCAAAACAAAAAAAACTGGCTGACTGTGAGCTTTTCAGGTGTATTTATCTAGTACACAAGCTGGGTCTTGTCTATTTTTTCCCCCAAATGATTTTTTTAAAATAAGTCCAAGCCCCACATATGCTTTATTCACAGCTATTCTGTACGTTGTTCTTGAGCCAGACTCCAGAAAGTACAAATGAATTGTAATGGGTGTGATGACAGTTCTGTGTTCATAATTCATTCAAAGCACAGTGCATTCTTGTATCTGTTACATAATGACTTCTCTCTAACTTTCCTGCTAGATGGGGAGCTGCTTTAGAAAGTGGAGGACATCTTCAATTCTCCATTGCTAAATTCAGTCATCTGTAAGTAAGCTTCTGCAGCATTAGTTCCTTTCAAGAGACCCATTCCTGCTCTCAGTAACACACAGGGTGCCCAGGCCCTCTTCTAATGAGTACAGTGATTTGGAGAACCTCTCAGAGTAGCCTGTGAGAAGGATTGTGTTGGTACAGTTCATAAAAACACATGAGCTGTGAGTCTTCAGACCTCAGCCTGAACCCGTCTGTTCAGTGAGCAAGGTGTGATGGTTTTGTAGTTCTTGGCATATTTCTGAATGGGGCAGATGTTGATGATGCAAAAAGTACTAACAAGCTCTCTTTTGCATTGGTGGCCTCAGCTGAAAGGCCTGATTAGATCTGGAGACTGAACTTCCAATTTGCTTAAGGATTTCATCCCTCTGGAACAGCCTCCCTATAACACTTCACCTCAGAGACTCCCCATTTCCTTACAGAAACTGCCTGCACATGTTCCATCTCTGCTATTTTGTTACTTTAGCTCCACGATGACTTTATTGGATAGTATAGAATGTGCTGAGGTATCATTTGCGTGAATGAAACTGTACAAAATGCAGTTGTATTACTGGATTGAGAGAAATCCCTCTGGTTTGTAAATGGGATGCTCTTTACTCCATCGGTATAAAGTCCTGAAAGAGCATGAGATGCCTGTGTGGCGAACTCTTGAGTAAGTAGCACAAAGCAACTGAAAGCAGAACCTCTGCTACTGGCAGACACACTATTCCCTAAGGGTCTGCTGGTTATCTGCACACCCCCTGACCAAGTGGGGTTTTCTCCCATGAAAGTTCATGCGATAAAGTTTTTAGTCTTTAAAAGCGCCACCAGACGCCTTGTTTGTTTTCCTGTATACTTTCTCTCACTTTACATAATTCTTTCCTTTCATAGTCAACTCGGTTCTCCAGTGGCCTCTTCCAAGTTCCACTTCCTGTTGCTGTCACTAAAGAAATCCTCCAACCTCATTCATGTTTTCTAAAATGTAGATCTTCCCAAACCTTCCAGTGTTCCAGTTTTCAAGTGGGGGAGAGGAAGAGAGAGAGGTAATCTGTGATAAAATGGCATTGACCCTTTGTCTCCTGGTACCCCCTTACCTCGTTGAGGGGCTGTGATTCTTTCACAGTACGTAAAATAGCATAGCTATCCAAAACTGCAATCTCAGAAGAGTGGCAGAGAATGGATCTGGACCCAGATACAATCTCTTCTTAGAACTCATGCTGTAGTGCCCATATATTTTTCGTAGGTGCTAACTTGAGATATGCATAATGTCAATATGGGATTTTGTCCAAAATGCTTTTGAATAAATGTAGCTTGAAAAGCATTAGGGAAAAGGACACAGTCTCCCTGGCCTCTTTGCATTTCACTCCAGATTTCTGTGATCCAGTATTTTGTTCTTCATTGAAGCGTTCTGCTTCTGTCCTAAAGCACGTGACACGTGGGTGAACTTGCTCATGCTCAGGTCTAAGGGAGGATGACAGTGGTGGACCAATGAAGGTTGGGCAGGTCTTTGTACAGCACCTAACACAGTGGGCCCTGGTCCATGACTGGTATTTCCTGGCATTAGTGCAATATTGGCCAGTGATCTCAAGGTGTCATCCTTAGAGGTTGGTCTGTATATCTCCCTGGTGCCTGTGCAGGAAGACAGGTGTTAGTGGTTATTTGACCAACACATCACACATGATAAAATTTAGCCTTTTTATATAGCTTTCTGCTTTTCCCAAGTGTTGAATGTTAACATCAAGGGGGGGTCTGCCCTGCTTTACCCAAAGATCTCAAAGCACTTCATGTACTTCATCAAATTACTGCTCCCAATACCCCCATGAGGAGATGGGTGGTATCTGGGAAAACTGAGGCCCAGAGGGGGAAGGTGACTTATATAAGGCCATCTAGTGAGTTGGTGGCAGAGCCAGAAACAGAATTTTGGACTTCCTGAAGCCTGGACTCAAGCCCAGTTCCATAAGCCTCTCTGCTTGGAGGGAGATCTGATGAGGGTTGTGAGATCAGTCTCTTGTGAGCCCAATCCACCCTTTTTTGCTCTGTCTGTATCACTCTTGCCTCCCTCCATCATTGGTACTGCTTTGATTCTCTCTTTCTGCCCCTCAGCACCTTGTGGGAAAACTCTAACCACACGTGACTTCCAGTAAGCAACTGGGGATGACCCTGACAGCTCCTGCTGCCTTAACTCAGGTGGGGAAGAGGCAGAATGGGAAACAGATATTATAAAACTTTTACTCCTGAATTTTTAAAGGGCTGAGTGAGTCCATTTAAGTCTTCTGCCATTTCTTGTAATAACTTTCATTTGTGGTCAGCCAATTAGGTTCTGAAATAACAGTTTTGTGGTACTGCTGAATGTAATTTAAACCTTTCAGCACTGGTACATCCTTTAAAAATGTAACGGTAAATCCACTGCTAGGATGTAAATTAATCCAACCTTAATGGAAGAGGGTGTGCTTGAGAGCAGGTTTCACAATATAGCAGCCATTAAAATTGGCAAGAGCCAGGTGTGTTTGGTTTGAAGTTGTTTCGTGAGGGCTTTGCAGTTGTGCAATCAGAATAAGCTGCCAAAAAGTAAATAGGGCAAGTGAATGAGTGCCATTTATGCAATTAAATTGCTACCAGCACGCCATTGAGGGCTGTCCTGATGCCTTAATTCTTGTTTCGTGCAATTCATCCAAAGATCTCAAGGGTGCTTCACGGCAGTGAAAGATGACGATTATCATTGTCAGAGATTCTGTACTGTTTAGCATCATATACCTCTCTCATCACCCCAGTGTCTGATTGTGTTTTAGGAGTGCGTTAAGTGACATGACTACCCTCTCTCGTACAAATGTTTTGTGACTGTGTCCCTATGGGACGGGTGTCACCATGGAAGTTGCTGATGGGGATTGTTCTCTGAAAATGTACCTAGATATCGGCCGTGGCATTTAACCATGCAGTAAACATAGCAATTGTAGGCTGCTAAATGGAAACCCACGTCTCTAATATGCTTCATATTTTTAGTAACAACCATTCAGGTTAATCATGGTCTCCTAAGGTTTCTGTACTTTCCCCTGAAATCTTTTTAATGGCAGTTGAACAATCATACTTCACACCTCATACAGAATTTTCCACCCATAGATCTTAAAGTGCTTCACAGAGGTGAAGAAGAACAATTTTCTCCATGCTCACGGATGAGGAAACAGTGGGATATTATTTGAGAGTGTAATTAGAACAAGTCAAATCAATCAACCCTAGTGTGGGTGGTGGTAATTTTTAGATGGCAGATGTGAGGGAAAGGGCCTCTACACAAAGGGCAAATCACAATGGGCAGAGACCCCTCTGATTGGTTTACAGTGGATTTTCAGGGGCCTGTTGCTCAAAAGAAATTTGCTGAGCCTCGGTAGCTTGTTGGGAGACAGGAAACTGTTGTAGGGACAAATGCAGCAGAGAGCGTAGTGTTCATTCTTTGGGCCTTGCAGGATGGTCGGCAGAGAGCTGAGGAGAAGCTATTCTTTCAGCTACTTAGGTGCATGTATTTGTCCATTTAAAAAGAGCAGCTTTATTTTTAAAGCCTCTTTTAAGGTGCAGGTGTTTAGGAGCTCTTTGCTGGCCTGTGGTGTGACTTTGAACACCTTGGACACATTGTTAACGTCTCTCTTTCTGTCTCTGCACATTGCACAATTTATTAAGAACTCAAGCACACATCAGATGTAATTGCTTTTTCCAATTGTTTTGTTTTGTTTTGTTTTTTGTTCGCAGGCTAATGATCACCGATTGTTAATCATCCTTGAACCTCAAGCTTACTCATCATGTGCCCTGTAAAATCACTCTTGTCTTTCCTTTCCTTCTCTCTTGTGGTCTGTCTGGTATTACTGTTGTATTACCATTTCAGCTCTTCTGGAGAAGCGGCTGGCTTTTTATTTTTTTATTATTCTTTGTTCAGAGCACTGTAGGTCAGAGGCCCAGCCCTGACAGTCTTTTGGTGCTCTGGTCATACAGAGGATGGATAATGTGTCTGAGCACAGTAGGTTCAGGTGAAGGAGCCCTTTGACTGCTTTATTATGGTGATTCTCTGCTTCTTAAAGCCCATTACTGGGCCAGTTTATTAAGCTGCCAAGATATGGATTCAGCCCAAGACTGCCTGTTGTAGACGTGTGAAGGATTTGACTCAAATGCCGTTGAAATCAATAGAAGTTTTTCTGTAGACTTCAGTGGTGTTTGGAACTGGCTGGAGTAGGACAGTCCACCTAAAATTGTGAAAGGCCATGGCTATGCCCTAGGAATAGAAGCTATAAAGAGGAGCTTGCATTTAAATGCAGTTCACACACAATACTTTAAATGAGAAACCAAAACACTGCTTGAGACTCACCTGGATGTAGTAGGGGAGTGGGTTGAAGCTTTGTCATTTGCTTTCCTTATCTGGGAGGATTTTTCTTCCTCTCTGACTGTAAAATCCACAGCAGTAGCAGAATTCTCTTTGTGCTATTGACAATCATTGGTTAGTTGTTCTTTCTGGACATTATGTCTCTCCCCACTTGCTCATTTCCTTAGACAGATGTGTCATCCTCAAAAAGCATGATGTTTGTCTGCTATCCATTTAGGAGATTAGCATCACCTGTGTGGCAGCACCTGGCCTGCAGTTTGGTTGGGCGGTCATAATCTGCCTCCAGTATATGTGAGCGGTAGTTATAGGTCCTTGCGAAAGTTCCCTGTACTGGGTGTGCTGAGCTGTTGAGTGACCTCCTATTAGTATGATGGATATGTTTCCTAGCCTGTGGCACTGGAGTAGTAACCCTGCGTGGATCTTTCATCCATCGAGCTAGCCTGTTCAAGTAACACTGCAAGGGGCACCCTAGAATGGGGATGTTGGCAGATCTGTGTGACTCTGATTTTGTCTTCTCTTCTTCTGCATGGTATGTTCCCATCTGCCCCCAAGCATTCGTGGCTGCAAAATGTGAGTTATGAAATTACTCCAAGGATCACGTCAGTACACTTTATAGCACTCCACATCATGTCAATCCTGGGCTTTCCCTCTCTTCTCTCCCCTGCCCTCCCCACCTCTCCTATGTTCTCCATCTGTAGCCTCAGTGGGGTGGTGGTTCTTCACCACTTCTATGAAGAAGATTCTGCTGTTCCCTTCTTTAGGCCACAAATCACCCCAAAAGACCAAGGCGACAGAAGCAATTGTTAAGCTATACATATGTTCACCTGCCAGGTGATTGCCAAGGAAGTTTGATTCTCTCCACTGCGAGGGAAGGATGGAATCCTTGCAAAGACGCTGATACAGAATGAGGTAAATATTTTTACTTCTGCATACTCACTTCCCTTAGAATTGACTTCCATTTTAATGATGTGTGGGTGCTAATTAGACAACTCACTGCAGCCACCTGCTCCTATGAGCAAATTTCTGTGGAGTTGTAAATACCCAGCTACAATTTTTCACTCCAGCAGAATTCTGGAGAACCTGGCTACGGTGGATCCGACAAAACACTCCATCCAGTTGGTGTTGCCACTTGTTTGTTCCTGTGGAAATGAATGGGTGGGGGGAGGGCTGTGGCTGGTCTGAGGAGTAAGTTACCAGGAGCAATGAATTTACAAAGCTGCGATCCTGTTGTCAGACACCTGAGAGGGTTGGGGGGGGGGGGCCCGCAGTTCTCTGATGTTGCTGTAGGAGGTGATATTACAGATTTATGGTGTTATGATACAGATTGCGCAGCCTAGGCGATATTCCTGGGGCTGCAGCAGGAGGCAGTATGGTGCAGGAATAGATATCATTTATTTGTGCTATTGTAGCCTCTTGTTTTAGCCATACTGAGAGCATCAGCTGACTTTTGGGCATCCACAGAGAGGTGTCGGAGAGATGGGCTGAGATTTTACAGTCGTTTGACCAGAAGGAGACAGTTGTGGAGTAGAGTGGCAGATAAATTGTGACCATGATATAGTTAGTGCTATCTCCCTGCAGTTTCTTGATTCTCCAGCTGGAGGTAGTAAATTACATAAAGACTACAAGGAGACCATGCTTTTATTTCAAGTAACAGACAGCTTCCTAATGATCTTCCCTCCAACTACATGGGAAAAGACACCAAGATTTGTACTTTAGCAAATAAAAACCTGCATACCTGAATGAAGGATCTTTAAATGGGAATGCTGACTCACTTCTGTGAGTGACTGAGCTTCACGTTAACAGACAATACCAAGAGTAACTTTTTGGCTGTTTCAGTGTCTCTTTCCAGATGCAAATCACAGTGTCCTTAGACACCAAGCTTGTCATAATTTTGTGTCTCATTTCTAACTCTGCAGTAGCCACTAAGTGGCACACATACCACAGTGAACAAAGAGAACAATCTCCTACTACAGCAAACAGGGGTGAAGTGCATTCCCATGCTGGATGTTAAAGGGCAGTTGTTCGGTTCCTAAGAACAATAATGCAGTCCAAGAAGAGAAAATGACATTTCTACAGTAATCTAGAAGCACTCTGATGTGTTTTTTTCCATTTATGAATGGCATCCCTTGGAGGACAAAGCCCTACAGCTATTTTTTAAAAAATATTCGCATGAATCTAGGATTCTTATGCAAAATAGGTCAGATTTTGAGTCGACTTTGATTGCTCAGCACATTTGAGGCTATTGTTCATTGATAATATATTCTCCAGTGTGAGCTAAGCCCAAGAGCTCCAATTTATATGTTGCAGTAATAAAGCTCTGCAATAGTTACTCATCGCTGCAAATTGTGCTTTTAGCAGGGTCAGCCTTTTATAATGTGCTGCTGATGAAGTGCATATTTCTGATTATGCTCTGCATAATTTTTCTCTTTAAGTCACTTCTGTGCTTCATTTGTTGTTACCCTGAGGAAGAATATCAGTCCTCAGGAGAATAATGCATTTACAGTTATTTTATCATGCAGCTGATAACCAGCTGAAGTTCAGGGGTTAAAGAGATGCTAAAGAGTATGTGGTACTTTAAGAAGCCATTAGCCTGAAAGCCAGAGAGGGATTGCATTACTACTCAAATAAGTCTTGATTTCTTTGGTAAGGATCTTTGAAAGTGCAAGTGTTCTTTGAAGATTTCTGTTGTCTGGATGTCATTTTTCCTAAGAGGTCAGCCTAAAGTTCGGTTTCTTAACGTTCCAGGGCTTTTTACTGCCATAAAACCTTCTTACCACACCATTAGGCTTGCACCGAAGATTATAGGCTTTAATGAATGTTTTAGCTAGAGATGGGGCCCAAACCACATTTGCAGATCCAAGTATCCCCAAACTTTGTGGAAGCTTAGTTCTGCTCCAAACTGTGCAAAGTTCTTTTTGAAAATGGGACTTAGATTCTGGATAGTCCAGTCTCCCCCTCTTCCCCAGCAGCATGGGTTAGCTGTGGCCTCCATTCCCACCTCCTGCCCCCCATGTCTTTAACAGGATCCTCACTCTTCCCCCAGGGGTTTGTGCGCCCACTGTGCCCCCTGCCTGATGCCGGTGCCCCATTCTACCCCTTGCCAAGGGTTCTACATGCTCCCTATTCTTGCCTCCCTCCACACCAGTGTCTTCCATTTGCTTCCCCCATTGCAGGGCCTGAGTACACATCCTCAGCACCCTTTTCTCCCTTCTTTGTCTGAGAGGTACATAATTCAGTGTCCAAAGTGCTAACCTCAGTTGGAGGATAAATAGGGTTTTCTTTACGCTAGTGGGCATTAGTGGTCCTTACAATCCCCTGTGTTTGATATACAGACAATAGCAGAGGTGCTTGAGAAGGCAGGAGTTCCATGTGTCCCCCAGTTTCTGATTTCACTCCACCCCAGTAACCCTCCCCCCCCCCCAAGAAAAAAGAACCCAGCAACCTACTGTATCAGTAGAGTTCTCACCATTGATACCTAGAACATTTCCCAAGATTTTGGAATTAGACAGATGTGGCATTCAAAAGTTATCTGGACACATACGAACACATAAATGCCATCCTGCTGCATGTGAAGCTTCCGGCAAATGCAGCCAACAAGACTGTTCTTCTTGATGTACACCAAGCACTTTTACACAGCTCCACATTTGCAGACTTACTTGAAAAAAAACAAATGACAGGTGTTTGTAATTATTGTTGCTGGGCTGCACACTGACCTTCACAAACAACTTGAAAAATCTCACTGTGGAATATATTCAGAAAGCTCAGAATGCTACACCTGAGCAACAAATGGCCAGTACAGTGTGGGGCATACTTGCTGCAAAATTTTTGAGTAAATGGGTATCACAGAGAGATGTAGTCCAGCTTTTGAAATAGTAGTAGTTTTTAATTTTATTAGGTTTTGCATGCTACTCTTAAATTTGAGGCTCTTTGCAAGCGAAAGTAGCATTTCCTGTGTTGAAGAGCATGCTGTCAAGTAAAATAATGTGCAGCCTTGCAGCAAAGCAAGCAAAACCTCCTCCATAATACTATGCATTGACTGTGATGGTTGTGCACATAGCACCTTCAGAAGTGGCTAGTATGAACATGAATGTTGACGGTAGATCCTACGCTAGGAAACCAGCTAGCTGTTTTGTGCTGACTGTAAATGTAGACTGCTTGCTGTGTGTGGGTGAAGATGTAACAGTACTCTTAAAATGTGGGAGCAGGAATGGAATGATGAGACTATTGAAATGACTGTGTCTGTCTGCCTCTTTCCCTATGAATGCTTCTAGAGCAGGAGATCTGCTGCAGGCGGGTTTGATCAGAAGCCCACTGTAGTCAGTGGGAATTATTTCAGCAAGTTCAGCAAGCATTGGATGAGGGCCTGAGTTAGCCAGCACATTTCACTGCTGTGATTGTAGTAGATAACATTCCAATCTGGATTTTTCTGCACTCTGGCATGGATTCTTACTACACACCACATTTCATGATCAAAAGATGTCCTTCAACCTACACTGGATCTCTACACTCCACTTAGTAGGTGCCAGTTCCCTTCCCAGTGCCATAACCAGGAGTCCTCTGTGGCCGGTTAGGGATTTTCTTTTCTTGTTTGTGGTCAGCCTAAGTCCTAAAATTTGCTGATTTTCCTCCCCCAAATTAGTTATTTGAAACCATGTGCTTTAATTTTATTGTATGTCTTTCCCTCCAGGTCTAAACTGCTGATCTGAGCAGAATTTTTGCCTGGGGTACATTGGTTAGAGCTCTGGGGATTTTTGCCTTCCTCTGTTGTGGGGGGCATGGTTCACTTGCTGGTGGCTTACCTGTATCATAAAATCTTTAAATCATGATTTGAAGACTTTAATAACTCAGTCATAGGTTAGAAGTCTATTGCAGGAGTAGGTCATGAGGTTTTGTGGCCTGCATTGTACAGGAAGTCAGGCTAGATGATCATATTGGTCTCTTCTGACCTTAGGGCTATGAGAACCATGCTGTGCCCTGGGCTCATTCACTGACTTGAGGCTGAAAAGAAAACTGGCTCTCTTGGCTCCATTTTTTTATAAGTGCCTCCAGACTGAAGGTGTCACCCATACTGATGTTCATACAGAACCCTTTTCTAACTAGCCAGGCACATGTCTCAGAGCAGAGCTGGAAGAAGACATGAGCATAGCTAAGGGCCGAGAGAGGGGGAAGTAATCCAGTTCTACAGCTGTACAGTAGAGTTTACATAGAATTTGGGGTGTGAGGCCAGTTTCTAGTTTCAGATGAATTATTCTATTGAGTCATAATTACAGCATCTCTTTTAGCGTTTTGTAGGATCTCTTTACTTCAAACGGAGAACCCAGCCAGCCTCCCTAGAGGAGCACACTTCAGAATACAATAAATGTCCCTGTGTTAAATACTGATGAAAGCAGTTGCATAAAATTTTTCTAGCAAGCTGCACAACTAGTGTAAAAAGAAAAATCCTTTGTTACTTCCCAAAGTTTTGCTATGGGATGTGTAACTTATGCACAGCTGAACTTTAGGAATATTTATTTTAAATATGCTTTACTTGCTGATTTTTAGGGAACTTCTCCACTCTCACAGCTTTCACTAATCTCTCAAAATATCAAATGCATTTATCATGGTAATTTTTAAAGCCATCTTGTTCCACTGAAAAGCTCTAACATGCTTCATTACATTTATTATTAATATGTTGAATGGCTGCATAAAAGGAGTTTTGACAGCCAATATTGGAAACCGCTTAGACGAAAGGAAAATATTTAATGCTGCATTTACCATGGATTCAATTGAATCTAATGAAAATCCTTTCTTTTCCGTCACATTTTCAGCAACTGATATTGCCACCATGACTTTCTCTGAACAATTCCATCTCCTTTCTCCAGTCTGCCACTCAGGCTAATGCAACCGCTGAAGTGAGAAATCAGCGATTTGTAGTGGGCTTGCAATACACAATTAAGCATTAAATACCTGGTTTGTAGTATATGTTTTGTGTTTTGTTTAAGAGTTCGTGTATTTCTGGTACAAAACAATTTAATTTCAGGCTTTGTATTTATTCAGTAAGTGTTTTGACTTTGTCCTTTGTGTTTTGTTGGAGATACTTCATGTGCGTAGGGCTTTTTCATGAGGCACACCATCATTTCATGCCTTTGGTGGCAATTAGAATCAACATTTAATAGTGACTAGGACACGGTACACTTCATTTGTCATGTTGTTTACTTTTGGATAAATACATTCGGCGTATTGATATTGGGTCCAGTTTTATATCCTTTACTCATGCAGGGGGTAGCATTTCCTCTTGCACATAGTCCCATTGAAGCCACAAGATCTCAGCATTGTTGAACCTACAGCTGGTTATATAGAGACTGATGTATTTTGACTGTTATTTAACTGACTTCTGACTGGTTACAAAAAAGGGGGGGTGGCTGATCTGATATATGAATCACCTGTACTTGGGGAACTGAGAGAACCCTTGATCTTCCACTCACAAAGCACAGGACTCTACTTCTTGGGCTAGAGGAGAGCTGTCATTGCAGCCTTGTCCCTTCTGTCAGCAAGATCATACCAGCAAAGCCAACATGCCATGATATTTTTGCTAGATATAGCTTTGGTCTCTCCTTTATGTCTGAAAGGACCCTTCCTGCATGCCCTCCGTGCTTGTTGGCCAAAAGCCTACCAGATAGACAACGGAGATGCTTCAGTTTGTCTTTATTCAACATTCCTTCTGTTCTGTTCCTCCATTCACTATTGTAGCACAGATAGGACATGTGTCTTGTAACTTCAGGCTGGATTCTTTGCTGGGCTAACTTGAAAGGCATGATGCCCACAGAGGCTTTGGCCTTTTGTCTCTTGTAGGAGAAGATTAGAACTTGGGATGTTGTTTCAGACACATGTTGTCCCTACAAAGCCATAGCACAGAAAACAGTCAGTCAATCCAAAGCAGCTGAGAGCAGGCTTCACATCATTTCAAGCAGTATTATATGACCAATATTATTTTACCTGAGGGAGCTTTTCCTCAAAGCTGCCAGACCATTTTTCTCATGTGGAAAAATTACTGTTATTCAGAGTCGCACAAAGCTTGCTTGCAGTTAATTTGGGATTTCCTTGGCTTTGTCTCCGAATACCCACTGTACTTCTGAACCCTCACATTATAAGAACATAAAGTTTGACTTGAGAACCTGAAATCTATCTCCCACTTTACTCAATGGAATTCCATTTCTGGATCAGTATGGACCTGACAGTCTCATCCTTACATATATGAAAAATTTCCAACACTTATAGGCTCAATCAGATTAGCAAATCACATAACAGAAGAACAGTATACCTGCCGCATGGATTCAGTGAACGTGCATTACCAGGTCTTCCAGCTCTCCTTGAACCAAGAAAAGAAGGTCCATGATGGGAGAGAACTCTTCCTAATTTTTATCTAACAAAGTTTAGATTATTTTTAAAATGTTCAGATTAAAGAGAGGTTTGAAGTGCAGGCATTGATGTGTCCTACACATTCTGAGGGCCAGATCCTAAGCTTAGGTAAATTTACAGTCCCCCACTGACTGATAAGAGTGTATGCTGATTTATACCAACTGAAAATTTGGCCCACTGTTAATAATCTATCCAGAATGTACCCAGAAAACTGAATATTCTGTTGTTAGTGTGTCTGACATGCCCTATCTCTTCAAGCAAGAAGGTGACTAGGGAATGAAAAGAAGAAACCGTGATGTGCCCACTGTGCTGTGGGAAAGGATTGATGGGACAATAGGGTTCTGTAATACTTCTCAAAGTATGAAAATGCTGTTTGCACCGTGAAAGCAAATATCGGTTTTATCTATGTGCTGGAACCTTGATTGCTTTAAAAGGGCTGTTATTCACATAGATTAACCAGAAACTGGTGGGGGTACAAGCCTATTCCAAGAGGCAAATAGCAAAGGTTATCCATTTTAGTTCATAAATAATAATTTTTTCCTGAACAAAGTTGATCTAAACCATAGCTACAAGAATAATTGTTATTGATAAGAATTTTATTTATTCGAATTATGGATATGATGAATCATATTGAGAGACAGAGAGAAACTAAATTCTGGATAAGAGCTCACACATCAATAACTCATGTTACTTTTGTATCTATTTTATGCTGGGGGGGGGAGAATAACTTTTATAGACTACCCTTAATAGTGATGGCCCTTTAAGGAATGATTGTCCAAGGATGGGGGGTCTCATGGTTAGAGGAGGGAACTGGAATTCAAGCTCTAGTCCCTTTGCATTTTAGGTAAATAATCTCTCTGTACCTCAAAACAATAGTGTTAACATTAACATGGATATAAATTGAATATTTCACTTATGTAAGTGAAGGGGGGTTTAGAGTCTGCATTTTTGTCAGGATTTTATTTGGATTTGTTGTGGTTTGGTGGAAATTCAAAGTAATGGAAGCCCTGGTCAGTCTTTCAGAAGTAATCTATAGGTAAACCCTCCTTTCTTGCTGCAGGATAAATAAGGAGCTGGTTGGAGAATGCCATCTCCAATGCATTTTTGACTTTTCATTTAAAAACAGTAAACAAAATCAGGCAGTATAGCCAAGTTCTCAGCTTTTGGAGTGGGCTACAGTTTTTGATTATATATCAAACTTTTCTACAGAAAGCAGACACATTTCTGTGAAAAATCTTGGTTAGCTGAAAGCCAAACTTTCTTCTGAAAAACAGTTTCAGCAGAAATTTTTTGACCAACCCTGCAAATTGGCTGCAGTGACACTAGAAATATAATCCTCGCTAGAGCATGACACTACAGCTCTCCATTCCTACCCATTCTTCCACTCCTTACAGGTTTATGAGGAAAGATGGCCCTTTAATGTTGTCTGTCTGAAGCTTTCTGATCATCTTTTCAGGTATTAATGGACTAAGCTTCTCAACAATCCTGTGAGGGAAAGGTAATTTTGACTTCCCATGCAATAGATCCATGCTTTTTGGGAAGGAAGCATGGTACAATGGTTCAGGGAAGAGAGTACAGAATGACTTGCTATAACACTGAAATGGCAAGAGGAGTTTTAGGTGATTGCAGTGGAATTACCAGAGTGGAAATTTGTATGGGACAGTGGATTAATGAAAAATTCAGTGGAATTTCTAATGACCACAAGCTGGTTTTATGTTTTCTCCAAAAAAGCACTGCCTGTAACATAGTAGCTCTTGGCATGGTGATATCATAGCAGCTCACCACTGACTCAAAGGCAGACCATCATCTACTCTCTCAAGAACATTTCATACAGTGCCTAAGTCTTCCTAGGAGGTCTTCCATTCCAACACGTAAGTCTCACTAATTTTGCTTAGTTTGTGGAATCTTGATAGCATCTCACCAACACACAGGAAGGGAACTTGGTACCAAATCAGTCTTTTCTCACATAGCAGCCTAAATAATTATTTAAAGTAAACAGCATGTAGCTAAGGAGTTTGGTGGCACTTTTAAAGACAGTGCCACCAGACTCCTTGTTTGTTTTGCTGGACTAGACTGACATAGCTACCACCTTTGGAACTTGCATGTACGGTAGATGTTGAATGTGGGCGCTTAGTGCTCTCCTTGGTCCTGAAATCCCCACTGCACACTTGGTAGACGTGAATATGTAATTCTGCAGTAACAGGGCCAGTGTTCTTTAATACACTCCTGAAGGCACCCTGTTGTTTGAAGTGTTGCAGATTGCTCTGACTAAGGAATGTCAGTGAGACCGTCCTATATGATTACTGAAATGTGAGAGACGTTTTTATTAACAATTAAGATTTATTCATTTTTCAGCATCCTTGCAGAACTTGTCTAACAAAGGCAAAGAAACATAGCTTATGTTTGTAGTGGGAAAGAGACAGTTACCTTCAAAAATCACTTGTTTGAATCTAGCGAAACCAGTAGTGTCTCTGAAAGCTGTTAGCGACTGGTGGTAGCTCAAAAGACAAGGAGCCATGGGGTGGACAAATGTCAGTCCATTTTCCTGATGATAGTGCCCACAATGACAAAGCCACTACTGTAAGGGCACTAATGAATGGTAGCCATCTCAGAAAAGAGCCCTAGGACCTAATACGACATGCGAAATAGACCTTCACCCACAGAGATGCTGCTTCTACAGCAGGATTGAGGTACGCAGGCAGGGCAGTATGGGGGAAGTCTGTACTGCTGCTACCTGTGCTGTTTGAGGTCTCAGCTTTTGAGACTGTCATTTCCCAGCTTTAAACTTGCACACAGACATTTTACAAAATGAAACAGGTGGGGGAAATATCATCTCCCACATATGGGAATGGGGAAGAATTTCTATGCTCCTTTGCCCCATGAGCCTCTGTTGTTTTGAATGCAGCAAGAAAACCAATCCAGGCATTTTAGTCATCAGCCAGTCACAGCAAGGATATGCTACATTACATAAACCTGTTTTTCATTTATGAAGTGAAACCATTATACGGGCATCTGCATTATGAATCTCTTGTCATCTCTGCTGTTTTACTGCTTGGCACTTGATACATAACAGCAGCAGGAGTGTGGACTTTTCCTTAATTTCCCTTGCTACCACCAGGATAAATCTACAGGGCAGGATTGTTCCACTGAGCAGCTGCGAGTGGGGAGAGTGTCTAGAGGAGGGAGGTGGTACAAGCCGACAGCTCTGAACTGCAGGCAGTACGAGGATTGCTATGTAAGAGAGAGTTCAGGAGGAAAAGAGGAGGAAGTAGGAGGCACCCAAAGCTCTTAGAATGGCAAGAGCCAAGCTGAAGAATTCCCCATCAGAGATCAATTCACATGTAAAAACTGTCACACCAGCAACGACAGAGGATGTCCATGGGGTCAGCCCCTTGTTACCAGCTCGGAGGATGGGATCCTTGGGGAGTGATGTCGGACAAAGGTATTGCAGGACTGCACTGGTGCATGAGGCTTAGAGGGGTGGGGGTGGCAGCACATTTTTTTAAAATATAAGGAAAAAATTAGTGCAATCCATGGCTGTCGGGTGGGGTGGGGGTGCACTGCTTTTGGTAGACATCTTAAAAAACCTCCCCAAGCACTAATGTTCCATTGTGAATTAGGCAGCAGGACCTAGAGAAAACCAGTTCCTTTAGAAAATTTTATAGGCACTCCTGCCTCTTTGAATGCCAAGAGCATATCTGAAAGGCAGCACTGAGACCTCCAGTGCTGCTACCCAAAACAGTTAACTTGCATTGCACAATGTCTGTGCAGTATAATATTGAAGCTTATTTTACAGGGCTGGCATGATATTGTACATAGTGCCTATGCAGCATCTTTAGAAATAGGATGAGATGCCTGATCCCACTTCTGAATAATAATTTATGTATGATCACACATGAAACTAATTAAAATACTTGCATACACAAATGCTGCAGCCCCTTTCTGTAAGCACATAGCTGCCATGTGCATGGAGATATGAGTTGTTCCTTAAAAGGGTCAGAATTTTGTTCCCCCATGCGCTTTTATTAGTTCATTTATGGAGGAAGAAGCCAGAGAGTTTCCTGATTACTGTAAAGATGCAGATGTTGTCATTCACTTCCTGTTCTGTTTATTCTGTTTTATATCCCCTTTTATTTCCCCTTTATTTCCAGTCTCACACTCCTTCTACACTTTGTTCCTTCTCAGCACAAATGGGCTATCTCACTTTTGATCATGTACTGTATTTCCCAGGGTTTAATTTGGTGCTCTTTCTACTTCAGCCTTCCAAAGCAAGTGTGCCACTCTAGGAAAGCTTCTGCCCATGTCAGGCTTTACTTGTTTGTCACTTGCTTGGGAGAAAATAGCCATTTCAGAATCAGCATCTCCCATTGAGCAAGGGAAAAAATATCAACACTTGTGGAATTAGCAGATGGGGTGTCAGTGGAAAAGACAGTGAAAAGGGTGTACCCTAGAAGTAAGGCACTGAAATTTGTCTTACTGGTGGCTTGAGTGAGTAGTGGAAGCCATAGCGAGCCATAGTGGACATGTTGTACTCCGAGGGCCTGGAAGGGAGTGCTCTGCATCTGGTTTTCTGGTGGAGATCAAACACAACTCTTGACTTACTCTGTATGTTTCCGCATATAGGAAGATGTGCCCTCCACCTGGAGATTTGGGAGTCTTTTCCCTCTGACTTTGGGAGGCATGATCTCATTATTGGAGAAGTTGCAGATAGGCACCATACAGACAGAGTAGAACCAGAGCAGGCAAGCTTATGTGATCTCAGCATTTGGTAGCAGTTTGAGCCTTGTTTCCTTTAGCAACATTCTTCCATACTCTCTGTGGTGCAGTGAGGATCATTTCTCTCTCTCCTGCCTGTTTGCCGGCTTTATGCCCCCTTCATGAAAGGCTCTTAAAGGGTTTGAATGATGCACAGCCCAGTGGGAAGTACACCTAAATGACTAGGAAGCAGATGTGGTATCATTCTGTTGGCAGACCTGCAGAAACAGCTACCTTCATTCCATGGCTATTTGTGAACTGCCAGCTCATTATTTCCTGTGGTTCTGGGACTCCTGGGTTCCACCTGTATTATGTGCTTACTCAGCTCACGCTTACTGACAACTCCCTTGGGAACCCATCTGCTGGAAGGGTTACAAGAGAGAAATACAGGGAGTATGAGACCAAATGCTCTGCCTGCCCAGCACTCTTGTCACACGGCTAGGAGCCAAGACCAGCTACCCAACCCTTCTTTGGGGAAAACCTGTCACAAGGAAGCAATGTGTGTTTAGCGGTCTAGTGTCCCATTGGGGAAAAAAGAACCATTGTAGAAATAATGAAGTTGGAAGAGTTCTGGGGGATGCTACCACATGTACCAATGTTCCAGAGGACATTGGTGGGGGTGCTGTGTCTGAGGAAGTAGGAATGGTAACAGCGACAAAATGTGTTGGACCAATTTCCCCTTGTAGGCCTTGTCAGCATTGGACTTTCTGCTAAGCACAGATGTAGTCCTCTAGCATGGGCGTAGGGTCCTCCACTATTGTAAAACACCGTAGCTGAGATCCCAGCATAAACAGACTTAGCTACAAGTCCACTGAAGTGAATGACTAGGTGACTGTGACACACTGTGGGCTAGATGTGGAGAACAAAATACGAGCTGGAAACTGTAGATAGCCTGTGGAAAGAATGGTTTTGATCTCCTGAACCTGGTCAAGCCCTTACTGCTTGTACACACAGCGGCTTCCTGATTTCTGCCACTGATCTGTTTCCTTCCCATATATATCACTTCTTGATGGCTGAGATGGCAATCTAAGGAAAGGTCTGTGCCCATCACTGTTGCCGCTTACAGGTAGGCAATCTGAGGAAAGGTCTGTGCCCATTTCTGTTGCCGCTCACAGATAACAAAAAAGGAAAAATTGCTTCGAGGTGATGAGTGGTTTATTTGATGTTTCATATCTTCCAAAGTCAGACACTGCACTGTACAATGACAGTCCCACTCAGTTGAGTTATGACGGTTGTTGCTGGGAGTTTGGGCTGAAATTATAAAGTGGTGGCAGAAGTGTGTGTGTATTTCGGTTGTTCTCAGGAATGCAGATTCATTTGCTATGAGACTGAAGCCGGTAATTTAGACTTGTACACTCTATTTTTTTTTTCTGAACATTTCAAGTTTCCATGATTTTGGGCATAAAAACCTTGTGGTTTGGGGTCCGGTGCAGCAAAATGGACATGGGCTTGTTTCAGAATAATTCATTCTACAGGTGTTTGATACTTGGACATCTAAAAAATGGAGAAACAGGAGCCCTCTATTTCTTTCCCCTGGTGTACTAGAACTCAGAACATGTTCCTCTGGGCATTCAAATGCTTGGCTCAGTTTACACCCTAGTTACCTAGGAGCAGCTCCCAGTGGAGGCATTGGAGTTACTATTACTCTCAGATGGCTGATGTGAGCTGATTGTATTCCAATCTGTGCAACCTCCTTGAGTCCAGAGAGGTGAACAGAATGCAGAATCTAGCTCTGTGGAGGGCACATGAGTTGGTTTAACTGTTTGTAGAAGCAGGGCTGCCTCTGTGGTTTTGGGGGGCTTGGCTCTTGAATATGGTTAAATGCCCCCCTCAAAAATGGGGGAACCTTTAAACAGATTCAGCTGTAGCTGTTCATTCCTTTACTGACTGGAGTTAATAATCCAGGAGGGACTTCAGGGAAGGGAACATGTAATAGGAAACAAATAACAGCAAGAATCTAGTTCATGCTTTAAATATTTTGCTGCACTAGTGGCAGTGTTTGGTAGGTAGCTGCTGGGCAGACTTTGGGATGTCAAAATGCTAGTACTTGAATGTGTTTTCCCTTTTTGTGTGGTGGTGTTTTCTCTGACATACCAGATACATGGATTTTTTTTATATACTACAAAAAAAGTATTGCTGCAACATAATAATACTCTCTGTATGCAGCTCTTCTGGAAAGAGGGACATTTTTGGCCAATTGCCCTGGGGAGATCTTAAGAGATCAAAAATATGCATGCATAGTAATTAGTTCTTAAAGTTTGTTCTGAAACATCATTTTTTGCCTCCCCATGGCACACTGCAGAGAGCTCAATTTATTTACTTTGGAAGGACAAAGGACTGAGAAGTAGCTGTGAATTGAACCTTAAGTGTCAAGAAGCTGAATTATTCCAGATCCATTGTTTAAACCACTTTAATTTACTTTTAAATTTCATTTTAAAGGAAAAAGTTAAATTCTTAGATAAATGGAGCTTTGCTTTGGTCATTTGCCACAGTGAGCAAAATGTCTACATCCAGAACTGGAGTCTTCCCAGCAATCCAAAGAGGGAAACAGCAGCAGTTTGGTGGGTAGCATTAAACATGTCCTTTAAAGATAAAACACTTCGAAGGGAGGGAGAATCATCCCAAGTGTTTCTAAACAGCCAGTGATGACTCCTTACCCACAGAGCAGCCAGGCATTAACAAATGCCTTGTATTTCTCTCCAGACTCCCAAACGCAGTAGACCTCTCTGCTGTTCTAAATCTGATTGAAAAGTCCATTAAAGCCCTTTTATCTTAACAATCAAGCAGCTGAGTGGATTGTGTGCATGTGTGTGTTCTACCTGCTATCAAACACATTTCCATGTCATAGTGTTAAAATTCCTTTCTTTGTGTAATAACCCTCAGAGTGACTTCTGTTGTTTCCTGAGCAGGAGGTTTTGTCCAGCAAATATGGTCTTGTAAGATTACACTCTATTTGCAGTCCATTAAATGTGCTGTTAGTCTTCTTTAGTATCAGCCCTTGGGCATTTGGTGCTGAAAAGAGAAATAGGATCAGCAGTAGCTGGCAGGTGGAGTGTCTCAGTACACTCCTACTCCCTCCCTTGCCCCTTCAGAGTCCCATAAAAGCGGGAGTTGGGAAGCAGGTGTATCAGCCACCAACATTTGCTAGAGATGAGCACTGAGATCAGCAAGTACCTTGTTGCTTTACAGGATTCCCCTCCCACTTTATCAAGTTTGGGTACCATCCCTTGGGCACAGAGATCTATAGGGTAGCTGTTCTTTGGAACCCCAGATCAATGCTACTCCCTCTGTTAGAAGGACTGAAACGCCTACCTCTGAACCATGTTTAGAACACAGAGTTAGGAAGTGTTGGGAAAAAAAGCAAGGAGTCTTGTGGCACTTAAAGACTAACAGATTTATTTATCTCATGAGCTTTTGTGGGAGAAAATCCCACTTTGTCAGATGCTTTGAAGAAATATTGGGCATCCCTGCTCTGACCCTGTGTTTGGGAAGAATTTGCCAAATGCAGCTGCTTTGGCCTTCTGGAGTCATGTTTACTGGCTAATAGAATCCCCTCCTCCCCCTGTTTTTGGTAGTCCAGCTCCCTTTCTTCCCCATTAAGCATTCTTACTTTTGGACTTTGAGGCAGCAATAAGTGGTTTGAACCCACCTCTCTGAGCTTGGGGAATGGGGAGGTTGGAATCACAGCCTTGATTGGGATTTTGAAGCCTGTTCCAGCACTGTGTGAATGAACGCTGTGTGGTCAAGGTTGCTGTTTTATTTTTGCCTTTTTTTTTTTTTAAATATTGATGTCAGTCAAACCTGCAGCTCTATCCCTTCCTCTGATGCAGGGATGGCCATACACGTTTTTGTCACCCTGAGATTCGCTTTCTGTAGCACACTGTGTCATAGGGCAATACCACAAGGTTGCTCAGAAACTGAATCAATCACAGAATGCTGAAGCCTATTCCTAATGGGCTTTCCATAGCAGGAAATTGTCGGCTCCTGGAGTGTCTAACCTATGGAGTTCCCTGAGAAGTCATCTCTCCCCTTGGGCCAGATGGCCATTTTTGCACTCAAACTTCTGATCCAGAGCTGAATTTAGCAGCTCAATTCCATTTTGCTTAAAAAATAAGTTTAATTTACCATTGTAAAATTGTACTTCTCAGTTAAGCTCTTGTGTAGGAGTTAATTCCTGATGGTGTCAGACTCTTCTGCACTTGGTCTCTGCCAGGTTCCCACGCTGACTGTTCTCTTGTGAACAATTCCAGTCCTTCTAGAGTTAGGTGCCTACTTCGGGAAGCTCCTATTGGGACCTCATGAGTCTCCCTCTCCACTACGAGATGGGAATAGAGTCACATCTCAGCTCTTAAGGTTTGCAGAGCACTTTGGAGATGTAAAGTGTTGTTGTTACCAGGCCCATTGTTGTGGTGTAGTGAAGGATTGTTACTTGCAATGTATTTCCGAGAGCTGGTAATTTGCCCATGGAAGATGTTGATTTTTTTCATTAAAGAAGTGACAACCTCACATCAATTTTGTTTTTCCTGTTTGGCAATGATAACCAAAAATTTTTGGCCAAAAACTGCTGAAAACCAGAAGATTTTTAGCCTCAACATAAAAAATCTGTGGCTGAAAACCAGATTTTTTTTCTAATGAAAAATAATTGAAGGAAATAGACAATTTTACAGCCACATTTTTATTTAGCTGAAAATGTCTTTCTGTTTAGGGGAGAATTTGTGATGGAAATTTTTCAACTAACACTAAATTTTTCAAGTGTTTTTTCCAATTTAGTGGTAAATGTTGACTTATTTTTTAAATTTAGAGAAAAGTGTGGCTTCTGTCTGTTCAAACTTTCCAGTGGTCTCAGAATTTCTCCTAAGCAAAGATGCTAAAGCGATCCCAGAGACATTCCAAAAGAGTAGCCATGTCAGTCTAGTTCAGCAAAACAAACAAGCAGTCTGGTGGCACTTATAAAGACTAACAGACTTATTAATTGCATGAGTTTTTGTCGGAGAAAATCCCACTTCATCAGATGCTTGAAGATGGGGAACTTACAGAATGGGAGCAAGATAAATGTAAGGGAGTGTAAGTCATAGGATCAGATCAGGCTTTTACAGCAAATCAAAGCAGCTGTTTGGATTCAAACAGTAAAGTATGGTAATTAGCAGGGCGATTGGCTGGGGGAGAAGAAAAGCCAGATTGCATTTTGTAATGGGAAAAAATCCCGTAGTCTATAGTCAGCCCTAAATTGATGGTGTCAAATCTGCATATGAATTCTAATTCTGCAGTTTCTCTCTGAAGTTTTCATTTGTTATCTATTTGCCTGATTATGGCTATTAACAAATCCTTGAAGGAGTGATCAGGGAGATTGAAGTGTTCTCTATTGAGTGGTGGTGTTATTTCTGATATCAGATGTGTGTCCATTTATTCTTTTACACAGAGACTGTCCTCTTTGTCCAGTGTATGGGGCTGCAGAGATATGTTTCTGGCCAGGGCCATCCCATAGGGGTGCAGGCCCTGGGGCCAAATGGCCTCACTGGAGGCCCCTGTCACCCCATGCTGGAGGGGAGCGTGGTGGGCCATCCATGTTTGCCCCAGGAATCCTGGGTGTCACACAGGGACTGGGGGCCAGCGGGGATTCCTGGCTGGGAACAGAGGCTGCCTGCCAGTGGAGTGCTGGCCCAGCTGCGGCTGCTAGCTGCCTCCGGCCAAAGCCACTATAGCTGGGGCCCCAGGCTGCCATCACCAGCACCCCAGCCGTGGACCCAATGCCACAGCTGGGAGCCAGTCCCCAGTCTCTGTATGGCACCCAGGATTCCTGGGGCGGGGGACAGACCTGGATGGCCCACCATGCTCACCTCCAGAGAAACCACATGGCCCCGCACACCTGCCCCACCCTTGGGCCTGCCTGCTCTGCCCTGGGGGTGGAGAGGGCCAGCAAAGTGCTCCCCTCCCACCCACCTCCTCTGCCTTCAACTCACTGCCAAAGGTGGCGCATCAGGGAGCAGGCCAAAGCGTGGCAGTGGGAGCAGCCACTGTGTGGAGCCCATGTAACTGGTCTGGGGCAATCGCCCCATTCGCCCCCCCACCAAGGACGGCACTGTTTCTGGCACACGATGGCATAAATTACATTGGTGGATGAGCAGATGAATGGGCCCTTGATGGAGTAGCTGGTTTGATTAGGTCCTGTCATGGTATCCTTTGTGCAGATATCTATGTAAAGTTGGCACCGTGGTCTTTTGCAGGGGTATGTGCCTGCTTTATGGGCCAGAGAGTTCCTTTCCTGTCCATTATACTCAGGTCCCTATTGTCTAAGGGTCATTTTGGAAACAAGATGTTCTTTAATTTCATGGGCCTGTTTTCCAAATGGCATTTTGTGACTCTTTGGGAAATTGGCACTTGGTCAAGGCCTTCAAATTCAAGAAGCTGAAAGTAAAATTAACAAACTGTAATGGATGTTTTCAGCCTCTGCCTCCCCCCCACACTTCAGTGGCACGTAGGACGACTTTATAATTCAGCATTTACTTCCTTGGGTTATTTAAGTGTCAGTTTTTCCTTTAGATTTGTGTAATGCCTTCTCTCCTGCCAGACTTTTTTTATTTGTTTAATTTTCAGACATGTCCATTTCCCTGGGGTTTAGACAGTACTGGTCAGTAACTTGAATTAGGCTTTCATAACTTGGAGAGGAGGGGCGTAGTTAATTCAAGATTTGTATTAGAAATAAAACTGAATAGCAGCTAGATGAATGTATGTATGTGTCAAACATTGTAGTGAAGTCCTGGCAATTCCCATGGCTTATCCTGAAATTCTGTTGGATTTGCCCCGGGGCTGGGTAATCTCATGTTTTTCATTTTGTTTGGTTTATTGAGAGGATTTCCATCCCACATCAGGAAGCTATGGCTGAAACAATCCTCTGGTTTTATAGTCTTCTCATTGCACGTTTATCATCCAGGAGTATATTTGGAGAAAACCAGCTCATCTACTCTTTTCTCACCCATAGATGTGTCCCTAGAGCATTGTAAAAAATCAGTGTAAAAACAAAGGGAGGGGCTCCTAATGTGGGTAATCTAATTTGCAATGAAAGTGGCTGAGCTTGTTGGATCATTTGAGGCACACATTTGTCTCTGTTTTACAGCTGGGGAAATTCTATGGTGTTTGTCATTAATAAATTATGGTTGTCCTTTGAGAACTCCAGTAGTTTGCTGAAATCCTACACTTGGGTTGATTATCTCTGTGCATAGTAGCTAAAAAGGCTGATTTTTATATGAATTAAAGTACTTAGAACATAACAAAAGCAAGGCTAAGGTTTCAGCTGTGTAGGATAGGAAAATGATCAGGGCAACATGAATGTATTTGCCAAAGATGCTGAATTCATAGGCCAGAAGACTGAGGACAGCTCAGGCGTTCTTCATGTTGTTTCCACTGATTCACTTCAGCTCTGTTGCACAGGAAAACAGAGGAGTCCTGACTGCTTCCCTGCCCTCTTGTTCTGAGGCTGGGCACATAAATGATAATTGAGGGATGGACACCTACCCACTCAGAATCAGACAAGTCTTGTTACGTAGACCAGCAGGCAACCATCTTCATAATGACTTCCATTGTTATTTACTGTCCTCTAACTCTCCAAAGAAAATGAAAAATTATCTTTAGTTGAGTATGTAGGAATTGGAGGCTGTTTCTGTTTTGTTTTTCTAGCACACTGAAATCCATCAAAAGAAAACTGTTAAAGTCACAGTAATGGATGAACACCACATTCCCTAGTAAAAAATGGTTCACCTCTTACTAGCTTCGTTTAGTTATTGAGGCTAATCTTGTGACATGAATGTTTTAAAGCATTTATGCTGTCTGATTTCCTAGCTACAGTTCTCCACCAATGCTTGGACAAGTGAAAACAGAGTTGAAGCATTTACCCGGTGTTAACAATGCCTGAACCGTGCCTATCCTATGGCTTCCACCATCTTCACTTCTCATCAGTGGAGAATTCTGCTAAAACATATGGTAGAGTAGATAAGGCCTTGGAGGTAGGAGATCTGCCTGGCAGGAAGCCAGAAGATCTGCAACTGATAAAGAAAGCTTTGTTTGTCCTGGGGAAAAAATCATTGCCTCTTTGGCGCAAAGAGAGTTTATTGGAAGTGGCTCCAGGTGTCCAGTGCTTTCTGTGATATCACAAAGAAACACTGACTTAGTGTTTGCTTACCCCAGGAAGGAAGTTCTGCTGGCTTCTGTTTTTGCATTATGCGTAATACAAAAGCTATAACCTTCTCAAAGTTAGCTAAGCAGTTCCCAGGAGAGGAAAAATTAGGGCCTCATCCCAAGAAGTGCCATCCCCTCTCAACTCCCATTGACTTCAGCATTCCATACTGCTCAGTATCAGGCCCATGGCTTAGATCAGGGGTCTCAAAGTCAAATCAGCACAACTGCCACATAAGGACTAGTATGTTAGCCCAAGGGCCGCACCACTAAAACCTTTTCATGCAATGATATTGCAAATATTGGTAATGATAGTGTTGTAGCGGCCTGTTGTGGGCTGCAGGAAATAGCTTTAGGGGCCATGTGTGGCCTGCGGGACGCATGTTTGAGACCCCTGGCTTAGAGCTAGAGGAGCATGTGCTAATCCTGTTCTGTAAAAGCAGTTCAGTCAGACTTACTTCCTGACCAGCCTGTGTCCCTAAATGGCCTTTATTCATGGGCCCTAATTTTTTTACTTTGTCAGGTCCTGAGCTCTGGAATTGCTTCCTGATTAATTACTTTGTGTTTATTATAGTTTGACAGTTCTGTGTTTACCTTGATATTTCTTTGACAACTGGTGCTGCATGAGAAATGTGGAATCACAGGGGCTGGTGTGCGTGTGAAACCAAATGATGAATGACTCTGTCAGCGCAATAAATACTAAACTGGTAAAGGGGGCCAATACTAGCCTCGGGCGTTGCAGAACTTCACCGTTCAAAGGGTAGGTTTAAGCCCTGCCTCTTCTGGGTGGCTACAGGCTGCAAATTATATATGGATAGAGACATTAGAGCCTTTGGCTGTTATCCTAGCGCAATAAAGGATTGAGGGACCTGGGCAGGAGCTGGTTTATATGATGATGATTTTCTTCCTTTACTGCCGCTGCAGCCATTTTTCAGCGGTAAGTGTTTGCTGGACAGCTACCCGTTGAGCTCCAACCTAGCAGTGGCTTGGAAACAGTCTAGAAATGCTGCACCACTTGATGGGAGTTTTGTGCCTGTTTCAGAAGGGACATAGCCGGTTGTAACACAGTCATCAGCAGTGCCCCCATGGCTTCCCCTTTCAATATTAGAATTTGCTTGATTTCCGTAGTACTGTCACCTGGAAGCAGGCTGAAGCAATGACCTTCCAATGCAGGGTAATGCTCCTTTTTCTACCCTTGGGCCCAAATCAAGCAAACAATTGCAATGAACTGTTTTCAGTAGATTTCGATTAATGAAATCAGCTACTTACATGCTAAGGCATTCCTAGAGACCTAGACACAGCAAGTGCCTGTGTTCTGCATTTGGTCAGCACCTTGCACAGTGGGATTCTGGTCCATGGCTAGGGCTCTTAGGAGCTGCTACAATACAAAAAATAGAAGACAAGTTTAACATTAACCTCAATTACACTAGATCAAGCAGAAAAGCACTAATCCACCTGCTTGGTGCCTCCTTTAAAAATATTAAAATACAGAACACTTGTAAAATGTTTGCAAGGAGGAGGGAGGAGTAAGTGATAAGAAAAGAAGATATTGAAGCAGATATTTACTGCTGAATTTACGTCCATAATCTCCTATCCCCCCATTGCTCCGTTTTAGTCACGGATCAATCTGCTCTCCTGCTGTGAAAAACAGCTGGACACTTTCATCACTTTCTAATGCTGGTGATATTGGGGCAGGGTAATAAGAGACTGATCAAGTGTTCCCTTTGATGACAGAGGGTTCAAATCCAGTTGCCAGTCACAGGCCTGAGATTCTAGCAGTTGCCGACCACTTATTCTGTGATAGGCCCATGCTTCTTTTTAGCATTCATGTTCAGCTAAACATTTGAGCCTGCACTTAGCTACAAGCATGTACTTGATTTCTGTGAAAGTGAATGGGGCTTATACAAGTATTTATAGCCAGGCCCATGTGTAAGTGCTTTGTTGTTCCGAGCAAAGCACAGTTCCTATTAATAGTGCTGCTCCAATGGTGGTAAAATCATTGACATTGAAAACGTTGAAGACCACACTTAACAAAAGCAGCTAAAATGTCAGCTCAGGATGTGCTGGCAGTTGTCTCCTTGCTTGTTTTCATTTAAACCTTCATTCTCATTCTGGTCCCATCGCCCTGACTTTAGAACGGTGGTTCCAGCTTTCAGCAGTGCAAATGACTTCTCTTTAGGCTCTCCAGGAGGGTGAGATCATTAGTGTGGTATCGCATTGTGGTAACACACACCTAGTCTTGTTTCTGGCTGCATTCAAACTGACACTCACTTCCAGTGTGTTGCACCAGGGTACAGCATTTCTTGTACATTTTCCTGTGTGGAAATTTTGGGGCTGCTGAGTGTCTCGAGGGAAGTAGAGGAAGGTTTGTTTGTCTATCTTAAGGCAAGTGAAGCCTGGATTATGCATCCCAGTCCTCAATGTTTGTTGTTTCCTGCATTCAGTCCCTGAAAGTACCAGCAGGGTGTCCAGCATGCCTGGAAAATTTCATACCTTTCAAAAAATCCTTCGACAATTGCCTGGTTCAATAAATAGGAACTAAACTGGGAACATGGCAGCAGTCTGGTGGGATGATGAGTTACATAACTGCCCAGCTGTCAAAAAGTGAGATTGGAAGGTCAGTTCCAGACAAAACACCAATTCAGCAACCCTGGTCTAACAGTGTCTGTGACTCATGGCCTGGTGATGCCTCGGCATCACTCGTCACCTAGGTACACACAACAACCTGATGATCGAGCAAGTTAAGTCAAGTGCACAGTCTTGTTGCATCAGGAATATCTGGCTACAGAACAATTGATACAGCAGCACCTTCTGCGTTGTCAGTGATTTTATACCCATGATCAAACCACCACTATTAATACCCACAACTGTGACTCCATTAATAGCTGTCACCACAGCTGGCAGGCACGGAGAGTTGTGAAGGCTAAATTAAACCACAAAGGGACATATCTAGCACTCCTAGATTCCATTACGCCTAGGAATCTATCCTCTTTCTCATGGACGCAATCCTTTTTTAAATGCAAATTTCTCATTTTTGTTATTTAACCTAAACTATGCTAGGAGGAGCAGCTCCTAAAGCACAACAGAAGTACATAAACCATCCAAAAATGTCATTGTCGTGTTGTATTTCTTGATGTCATGTGTTTGGGAAGGCTACATCACCCAGTGGGGGAATGGAATAAAGCGCATTTTCCAGTATTGATTCTCATACTGAAACTAATGAAAGGGAAATCAGCACAGAACAATACACAGTCCTTGCTTTTGCACAGACAAGAGGTATCTAAACTATTTACTAATGCACTCTTCAGGAAAAAATAAGTGTCTATTTCTTTTCGTCTCTAAACTGATGAGAATGTAATTCAGCAAAGTGAGTTATTTATTTCCCTGTAGCCTGAATTGTTGTATTTCACATGCCCAGACTGTGGTGTTGGGCTTGCAGGAGTTTCGAGCACTGAAGGAGGGATGTTTTCTCTCTGAACCACGCAGGTCCATAGGGGGAGCTTTGTGCTGCCAGTTTCTTGAGGATGTGAGCTGCATCCAAACCATACTGGAATCAGTGGCACCTACCTACTGACTTCAGTGGGACTTTGAATCAGAGACAGATGCCAAATATCTTCTTGCAAGCACCAGATTTATAGAAAAAGGGGCTTTCTGCTAGATTCTGTATGTTTCAAGGATACTCCAGTAGCATAAGGTACTGAAATTTCCCCTTCATCAGAAATCTGAGCACTGCTTGAACACCAAACTCTGATGGTTTTCCTCCTCCCAAAATCACTTCTGGGCCTTCTTCCATGATACAACTTATGATCCCCATTCTTGTTCACCAGTCCACCACCTCTTCTCCTTCAGATCCCATCTGAAAACAAACTCCAGTGGGGTCTCCTATCAGAAGTGAGTTTGGTAGTGAGGATAACTGCCAACAGGAGAACAACACACTTGCAAGACTAAAGGGATGATCAAAAAGTGCAATGGTGGAAACTGATGGGACATAAAACATAGACTGGAGAAGAAAAATGGTGCTGTTGTCTGCCTTTAATCTCTCTTGTTTTCTCCTAAGGTAGGGGGAATGAAAAAATCCATGACAGCATGGATGACTGGCTGCTGTATCCTGGACATCTAAAGCATACAGAGCCAGGGGATCTTTATAGAGCTCCTTTGGGTTTTTGATTCCTAATGATATCTCTTCATGGGAAAAAATCCTTTTTCTTTAGGAAGTTATGTAACCTCACAACATATGACAGAGCAGCAGTGAAACAGAATCAGAGTTAAAGTTGGATAAACTTCATATCTTCTAGAACATGTAGTAGTAATACATGAATCCAAATATCAGGAGGGAGGATATATCTGAAAACAGGATCTATAGGAAAGTTATGCTGACATTTAAAAAAATCCCTTATGGCAGATTCTTGGTTCCTGTAAAGATTTTATTGCAGCTAGATCTGGAAAGACCTGGTTGTGATTAATAAGGCATTTACTGTTTTTAAAAGGCCATCTGAAGAGTCTGACAGTGGCCATCAGGAATGCTGGTATTACTGAGTTGGATCCTGGGCATAACCAAGAAGAAAAAAAACCCAAGGAGTCGTGTGGCACTTAAAGACTAACAGATTTATTTTTTGCATGAGCTTTCGTGGGAGAAAATCCCACTTCGTCAGATGCTTCAAAGATGGGTGAACTTATTTCATTCCATTCTGTAAGTTCACCCATTTTTGAAGCATCTGACGAAGTGGGATTTTCTCCCACAAAAGCTCATGTGAAAAATAAATCTGTTAGTCTTTAAGTGCCACACGACTCCGTGGTGGGGGGGGGGTTGTTTTTTGTTTTTGTTTGTTTTTTGTTTTGTTTTTGTTTTTGTTTTTTGCTGGACTAAACTAACATGGCTATCCCTTTGAAAATAACCAAGAAGACCTAGGTCTTACTCTGAATTTATCATCTCTAGATTAGGATGTGTATTCTAATTCCAGCTCATTGTTATGTGTTACCTTAGAAATATGCAGTGATTAGCATGCACTGCACCAGGACAAAATGTGGTGTGATTATGTATGCATAAATAAGATGACTTGACATGTCTTTCAAATTCCTTTTCATGCTGTGCTTGTGTGGGACACATTAATTATTTTGTATCCTCATTCAGGGTTACTAATGAGTGTTGACACCAGCTCTAGGGTTTATTTTCTCTCTTGTAAGTGATTATAATACCTCATAATTACCTGCAGCAGTTTAGCTTAGCTGGTAGCATTCTTATCACTGGGTTTGAAGGTCCTGAGTTCAAGTGCTCTACAAGGGGTAGGGCTTATTCCCACTGCAACCGGTTGGGATGCTGCACTACTGGTGTCAGTCTTTGAGTAAGGTGTTATAAATGAGTCTTTTCTACATATCTCTGGTTACTATCAAGGGGAAATTAACCCAGGATGCCTCCTGATCCTATTCTCCCTGAATCTGGGAGGTTCTTATGTCTTGTACTAAGGCAGACCCATGATGTTGAAACACAAACGTAGTTCCTAGTCCACAGAGAGTCTGGGATGCCTGTGTGTGTGGCAAGAGGCCAATACAGCAGCCTAGTGATTCGAGTTCTGAATTATAATGGAGAAAGCTGTTCTTGGGCCTTCCTGGTTGTTGTGGTCTCAGGGTCTAATGCAGCTCCTTATAGAGCAATGTGCAAGGTGGTGTGTAATCCCTAATTTTTTCGTGACATTTTGAAAGGTTGTTGCAATTGATGCTGTAGCCATTCCATGGGTAGACAAGAAAGTGAGTGAGCAGTCACTAAGGTTTTATAGATCTTGGTCATTTGATGCCTTAGGCAGCAGTCCTCGTTTGCCTACTCTCAAGACGCTAGGGTTGCAGTCACGCTGGATGCTATGGAACAGTAGCTGTTTGTGCATGAGGGAAAAGGACCCTGGTGTTAGATGATAGTAAACAATGACAATATGTTGCTGGAGGGAAATGAGGTGGAAGGTTTGCAGAAGTGTAGCAGAGTCCATAAATTGTTCACAATTTTATTAGATCGATTTATAATCAGTAGCCCATATTTCTGGGGCAAAGTTAAGTTGTCAAGAACAGAGGGATGCAATGATTATTGCATGGAACATGCAAGTATCTTTCTCTAGGCATGTGTCACTCTTTCGCTGTTGCCTGTATATGAGCAGGTTCCTTGGCCTGGTGCACTGAGTCCAATGGGCTGTCTAGTCAGCTGGCAAATAACACATACAGTGATGTCCATAAGGTAGCTTCAGTCCTTGTAAGAGCTTGTTTAAATCTGTCTAATGGAGAAGTGGCAACTTAGGCACATACAGGAGAAATGCTGGCCCTGGGTGCCTGAAGCACTTGTTGTAAATAGTTTACACAGCTAGAGTTTTGCAAGGTACTCAGCATACGAAGCAACAGGGTGCCAGAACACAAACCACTCACTAATGCAGCCTTTGCTTAGAATCAGCGTGCGTGAGGTAGAACCTTATATTGGGTCAATCTCTGTTGGGGAGAAAGGCAAACTTTTGAGCCTCAGAGCTCTTCTTCAGGTCTGGGACAAGGACAGAAATGCTTGGGCAACACTTTGTATACATGGTTATGTCAGAGATGCTCTCCAGACAAAATGGCATGTTATTTTGTGTGATTTTGCTTGCTTAAGCCTAGAAAAGCTTGGAACCAGACATTGCCAGAAGACGGCCGGGATGTCATTTCTATCCAAAGCAGCCATGGGTCAGTGTTGTGTATCCTAAGGAATGACTGAATCAATTGATGGATTATTCAACCAACAATGTCATCTACTGCCCTGTAGCACTTAGTGAAGATGCTCCCTGTGCTGAGGGGAGATTTTCTCCCATTGGCCTAGTGAATCCACATTCCCAAGGGGTAGGAGCTATGTAAATGGGAGCAGCCCTGCCAACATGGCACTGTCTCTACTGGGGGTGAGGTCAGTGTAACTACAGTGCTCCAGGGTATGGATTTTCCATATTGCTGAGAAACATACTTCTACCTACATGAGGTGGTAATGTAGACCAAGCTGGAGGCTCAGTGGCCTCTGCAGACACAGAAGTGCTTCCTCCTTTATCTACAAGCAATCCTCATGCACTTTGACTGTTGATCCATGGGCGGTTGTGCATTGGCTTGAGAACGTGCATTTCTCTAGAAGGATTCTGGTCCATTTAAAACACAGCTTAAAATTGACTAGAGCTGTGTTGCAACTCAAAGCGCTGTGTTCTACTTACCTGAATGTTATTGCATTTAAAGTGATTGACTACTGAAAGGGCATCTCCCCCCACCCCATAGTGCCTGGTTCCTTTTGGAAGTTGTTGGGTCCTTTTGGCCCCTCTCATGTGACAGGAACAGCAGGCCAAAACTGTTTGGAAATTTTTCCTTGTGACGTTTTTGTGCAAACAAATTAGCAGTTTCTTTACCATCGTTCAGAGTGGCTGAAATATTTGAAATGTCAGCAGAAATGTTGTGGGGTTTTTTGACATTTTCTAACCAGGTAGTGACAAAATCAAGGGTCTCTATTCATCAACCTCAATCCCAGAGGTCTCAGTTCTGCTTTGCTTATGCAAGGCTTCCCTGCTATCTCTCTTGTCTCCTTAGACAGTTAGCAGTTGGCAGAGGTAGTTACATCCCCACTTTCCCTGCACTAATTGCTTATACAGACAAGTTGAAAATGACTTGCTTAGAGAAACACAGGAAGTCCAAGGCACAGCTGAGACTCAAACTCAGGTCTCCCTGCTCCCCACCTTGATGCTGATCAATGGAGTAGCCTTCCTCCAAGCTCATGCCAATCTACCAGTAGCACATTGCTGGGGCTGCAGCCATGTGCTATGCAGCTGTGTCCCATTTCAAGGAAATGAAGGCAGTAAAATTTATCCTGGGCCCACAGCCCTTATCATAATTCATGCTTTCTAGTCAGAATGAACTCCACTTCCTCCCACACACACATCTAGGGAATGAAAGGCAAAGGACGAGTAACTTCTGAGGAAGGGGAGATTCAGCCTCACCCTATTTAAGAGCAGGTGAGAGACATGGGAAGAATGCTGTGTGGGGGATGATTCATAAATGTGTGAGAAATCCCCAGTTATGCTCACAGATGCCCTTCCTGGAATTCTTCCCTGAGATTTCCCCTTTACCTTTGTACATCACTGTTTCATTGGCAAAAGGGTATGTGAAGTTCCACCATGGGGGTATCTTGAATTTGTGCTAATCTCTTTGAGGGAGTTTGTGTTCCTAGTAGCCAAGAGTGGAGCAAAAGACAGTACAATGACTTCTGCAGGACAATGTCCAAGAGGATTTGGGGAGCTGAATCTTGCTTGGGTTTGGTGGCAAACACAGCTGGGCCCCAGCAGCAGCTACCTCACTCTTGGCTACGTGAAGCTAATCTTTAGCAGCACAAGGTTGCTTTTTTAATTTTAATTTTAATTATCCTCTGCTTTTTTCAAGAGGTATTGATTAAACAAAAACATACTTGCTTCTAGGTGCTTGTGACAACTGATTTGTTATGATGGTTTGCCTCACAAATGCTTTAGCCATCTGGTCCAATTTCTGCATTTCCCATCTTAGTGAGAAGAATCTTGAGTAAATTAATGGCTAAGGGATAGCAGTCCAGAAAGTGTTGAGATGGGACAATGGTCTGAATGCCCCCAGGAGCCAAAGTCAGCTTGGCTTTGGGTTTTCTGAAGGCACTGGGTTAGTGTGGACATAAATGATACACGGCTGAGTTTCCAGGCAAAGAGCCCAGTACAGGCTAATGACTTTGAGCTTTGCTGGCTTACAGAGCTGGCAGCTGGTTTTCCAGCTGAAGAAGCAGTTCTGTGGCTCTGCCTACAGATTGTAGATAGTGGGGACTTGTATTAATGTAGCAGAGTCTTCTAGTCTGTGACTTTTTGTAGTCCCCTACAGTGCTGAGCAATAGGAGCTTTTGAGTGGAGCTGGATACTGAACAGAACCAAGGCACTTAACCATTAGAAAAAGAGAGATGGTTCCCTGCAAACAGGCATGGGTTGTGCTTAGCTACACTTCAGAAAAGTACAGTACATGAACACTGAAATCCCAGGAGGGCTGTTTGGAACTAGATGTTTCCTTTGACTCCTACTCTTTCTCTCTATATATCTCTCATACTTCTTGTACTTGTTCCCCATTTCCCCTTTCTGTCATTAATACCACCCTCATAGTTCTTCTTTTGTTCTGTTACTTATCTGTCTTCCTTTTGTCTCATGTACAGTGAATGTAAAATAAAAACAGATGCATTCAGGAGAATGCCGGTGTGTAACCCATAAAGAACACGAAAAAGGAGAAATTTATTGCCAACAGATATGACATTGTATCAAAAGAGCAGCAATATAATTTGCAAATAATTTTGCAAAATAACATTTAAATGTTTTTCTCATCTATAGCTATAAAGAGTAGCTAGGCCTTTTAAATGGTTTTCTCACCAATAGATATAAAGTGTAGCTGGTCCTTTTAAATGTTTTTTTCTCACCTATAGGTATAAAGTATAACTGGGCCTTTTTAAAACAAACACACACCAAAAACACTTGTTAAATGATATTGTTTGATGCCCAACATGCAATACAGACTAAGCTGAAAAAGATATCAGACACATGGCCGGGTTTTATCCCAGTTAATTGCATGCAACCCCACTGATCTTGATAGCACCTTTGATTTTGGCCCATTTTAATGATCGGGTTTTTGTATGTTTGTTCCCTTTGACAGATCTGTATATTTCAGTCCAGTCCACACCATTCATCCCCCCAGTAACCCTTATGGTACAATGGATGTTTTGTCTCCTTTGTTATGATGCTTTTACTCTGTGTCTGTAGGCCACATGCAGAAGATTTCAGTATGGATTCCTCACTTTCACAGTAAGTTAGCAGCTGCATGACTTGCATGAGTGTCTTGGCCACACAGGAGCTGGGTGTAGGAGCCTCTGGTCTTAGTCTCCATTTCATGTATGTCCTTTGTTCCCACTAACGCAATTGGGAATTTAACATGAATTATGGCAGCACGCTAAAGCATTCAAAACAAGACTTCTCTTTGCCCTCAACTGCCATTGATTTGTGTTTCTACCCCACAGACTCTGTGCTCTTTCAGGTGATGAGACTACACAAACAGAAACGAAAGGGTGATGTGGTTTTCCTTGTGACTCATGCCTGCATATTCTTTGCTCAATCAAGTGTTTATGGGAATGGTCACTGCAAGGAGAAATGGTCAGCTTTAATTTAACAGTTTGTAATGGATTATTCTGCTTTTAATAGAGTTGAAAGACAATTTATTCCTGATAATTGCTTGGCAGCAAAGATATTCAAAACCTCTTGAAGTTAAAATAGTTTCCACAGTGGTGGAGGATGGGTCTTTATGTTCAAGGATATTCATGAATTTCTTCATGGCGGGAAGAAAAGTAACATCCTTGGAACAATTTGGTGATTATCATTAAGGGATTAGATCTGCACTCAGACCTTAATTAAACAATCAGGATTCTTCAACAGGAGCAATTACAGGAGCAGACTCCCAAGTGTCAGTCTCTAATGTTTCAAAACAAATAATCAAAAAGCCCACAACATATTATCCACTCATTTCTTTTCTGCCTGTTTTTTTTATTTGAGAATAAATTATACGTCTTCCAAGCAGTAAGTAAAATAAAATTGATAACTGTGAACCACGCTCACATATTTGCTGAGGGGGTGTTGGAATTATTATTAATGATAAATCATGTAAGATACTACTACCACACCAGTTTAACCATAAATCCAAAAGTTGAATTGTATATACAGCTGTTCTAAACCTTCCTTAAATGTCTAAAGAATTATTGCACCCATAAAATACAATGCAGTTATAGGTTGGGTACCTACCCAAGGAGCTCAGACTTGTATTGGCTACCTCCAGCTGGCCAGGCAGGCACTAGCAAAAGGGTCCTTTGAAAAGCCACCCTTTTGTGTCTTATGCATTGGAATCTATAAAGCTGTGGTCACTTCTTCAATCCCTTTGCTGGCTAAAATCAGAATCATCCTTGATAAGCAGGCCTCTTCTTCAAAGACTTTCCTCCTATTTCATCAGTCATATTTGAGGTCTAGTATTTCCAAATGAGCTACCTTTAAGCCCAGTAGTTTTGCTCATGCAAGTCATTTTTCTTGGCCTTTCCACAGCTGACTGCACTTTACACAAGCTGCAAGGCATACATACCTTTTAGCCAGGCTGTATATATATTTATCTAATCCTACTCTTGGATCAAATGGGTGTTTTGGTAAAAGTTGAAACTCTTATTTCAAGACTGATCCTGTGAAGTAACAATACTTGTCCTAATCATGGTGTGTTTTTTTGGCTGTTTTGCGGTCTGTGGAAATATTTTTCTCCACGTCTAGACTTGGTTATTATGTGGAACTGCAATATGTACTCCAAACAAATATGTGTGAGTGGCAGCCATGATGCATCTGGCTCTGATGTCAAGGCATAGAGCCTTTGCAAAGTCAGCCCAGGTCTCTGTCTGGGAAGGAAGCAATGCTCAAGTCTACAGGAAGTTACTCTGATGGCTAAGAAGGTAGCACTCTTACTTCCAAACTACCAGCCAAAGTATGGAGGCAGGAGATAATGTGGTGCTGGGGTTGGTCTTTTAAGGGTTAATTGTAAGTTCTTATGGCATTAGAAAAAAGCACAGATGGGTTATTGATCCTAGTATTCTGACCAAAATCCTGTTGTGTTTTGCTTTGCTTTATATTTCCTGAAGTAGCAAGGGATACCTCACTTCCTGTCCTGAACCATTGTTGTGTGCTGTGAAATAGCTTTTGCACCCCTGCCTGATGCTGAGAAGTGCTTTAGAACACAGAGCACAATATTGGTAACTGATATGACACTGCCACTAGGGAAACAAATATTTTGGTTTGTAAGGGACTTTTTTTTTTTAATTCATATAGGGAAGTTTTAACAGAAGCTTCTCTTGAATGCTTTGAAAGATGCAGAAATTTATGATTTCATAATATACAGTTGGTTAAAAATGCAGTATAGCAGCCAGTAAAACATGGCTGGTGGCAGATATAGCTGTCTAAATGTATTAAATATTTAAATGAGTGGCAGTATTTTCTGAGGAGCGTGAGCTATGTGCCAATAGTGGATCTTGCAGTAATTGAATGATTTTGCCATCCTCAGAGATGAAATTCATCTCCAGTAATAGAAAATGTCAAACACAGAGCGTGTTTTTACTTACAAGCAGTGGTTAAAGTACAATTTGAGGGGCCCCGGTACCTTCTTAATCTCTGGGCTCCCTTCCTGTATTGTCTGGGCCCCCTTCATGCATGTGTGGTCCCAATTTTCCTAAATTCTGGAATCTGGGCCCCAAAACTCTGGCCCGTCAGATTTGTGGGCCCTGAAACTGTGTCCTGGGACATTTTGGCTTACTTTAACCCCTGCTTACAAGATATAGACTTTGTGCACTGGACCGGAACAGAAGTTGCACTGTCACCCCTCAAACTATAAAGGCATTTCAAATCCTACTTAGTACCGAAGACCAAATGTGAAATTCACCCTTTGGCAAAAAGTTAGCACAAGGGATATGTATTGCTACAGTCCTAATCTAAACCTCAGCCTCTCCTCGAAGTCAAAATCAAGTCACAGAACTCTGTGTGACTTTGACACCTTTTTATTGAGCAAGTGTGGGAGAGCAGATGTTGGTGGCTTTTTGGTTCAAAATTTCTGTAATGAGATCCAGGAACACATCAGATGTGTCTGTCTCCAGACTCACTTCTAGGCAGCATTATTAATGGATAACACCACATTATAGAGGCCTGACTCTTTCCCTTCCATCCTGTACCGATTTCACAGCACCATTTTTATTTAGTGGGAATGATTCCTTTATAATTGACTATTGGTTGCACATCTACATATGAAGCACTTGAAGAGTAACAAGTTACAGCCCTTGCAAAACCTAAATCCAAATCTATAGTTTTTCCTTTGCTCTAGGAAACTGGACACCAATATGTGCTCAGTTATCAATATCCATAGTGAGTATTTCCAAAGGCATCCTGCAATGCTAATGGCAGTTGGGTTTTTCAAAAATATTTACAAAAAATGAAGCATTTTCCATGTCTCACTCAAACTGGCAATCTTGTATAGAACCTATTTGCTACTAAAGAAGTCACTGGTAATATGGCATTCTGCTGCCTCAAGGCTGAATATGTTCCTGACACTGGAGTGGGTGCAGGGTTGCTCCCCTGCTTTGGTACTCTTTCATCTCCCAACCTATGTATATTTAGATTTTAAACTTGGAGCAGAGATGGCCTGATTATGTAATTTTACAGCCCCAAGCACAGTGGGACCCTCATCTTGGTTGGGTACTCTTGTTGTGACCGTAACACACTTAATAAAAATGTACCGTATGTTCCCCTGCTTCTATCAGTTTGCCCTTTTAAATTTTTTTCAGTAACACTTTATTTAAAGCTATACCATAACGACCTGATGTAATTTCATTGAAGCACATAGCCTCCTTTATTTGAATAATTGTTCAATTACTGCTTATTTAAAGTGTGGGCAGTCTGTAACATGGTTTCAAGCTTTGGCAGACTCCCAAATTTGAAAGGCTTTTTTCTCTCCTCCTTTTAAGTCTTAAAGAGTGGATTTGGAAAGGCTTGTTTAACAAAAGATTCTGAAGGTGGGATTGTGTGGGCTTGTTCGTCTGTCTGTCTTTCCCCTTTCACTCCATACTCTGTGTTAATGTCTCTTGTTCTTGATTTCCCAGCTTGCGTTCCTCCTGCCATAAATCTTGACATAAGACTTGACTTATTTGACTATGTCCATCACAATCCCCTTGCAGGTTCTGAACATTTCATCTTACATTTGGGCATCTCCTCCCGCTTTTTTTCCTTTGTCTCTCTGTATCTTTCTGCCATGCTCTGCTTACTGGTATGATATGGGATGGTATGATGATATGGAATACAATGGCATGAGCTAATCTGCGACAGCTAGTAGAAATTATCTCCAGCAGCTGATGATGCGACACTCGATGGGGAGCATTCTGGATTCCTGCAGGGAACTCTTTTCCATGTGTCTGGCTGGTGGATCTTGCCCATGTGCTCAGGCTATAACTATTGCTGTATTTGGGGTAGGGAAAGAATTTTTCCCCCAAGCCAGATTGGCAGAGACCTTGGAGATTTTCACCTTCCTCTTCAGCCTGGGGCACAGCTCACTTGCAGGTATAAATAGATTAAATGGTGGATTCTCTGTAAGTTGAAGTCTTCAAAGCACGATTTGAGGATGTCTGCAACTCAGCCAGAGTTTAGGAGTCTATTACATGAGTGGTGGGTCAGGCTTTGTGGCCTATAATGTGTAAGAAGTCAGAGTAGATGATCATGATGGTGTGAAGACCTTAAAGTCTTTGAGTCTCTGCTATGTTCTTGTGGCATCATAACAGTGCAGTTGTCCCTAGTGGCCTGTAATTTCTTCTCTTATTTCATCTTCTAAAGGGCTTCATTTTTGCTGGCACATATGAAACTCCTCTCACCCCCCTTTTCAAATTTTCATTAATAGCAAGATTCTTTCAAGCAGTATGTTTGTGTGATATGTACTAGGGAGTTACACAAACTCATGCAGTGTGATATGCTATTTATTAACTATACAAACCACATCTCTGTCATTCAGCTCATTCCGATCCTTTTCCTGAGCCATGTGGCTATTGCCATGAGGAAAACCATGGAATAGCTGAAGGAAATGGAACATCAAGAAGAACAGGAAAACCTGCCTTAGAGACTCAAGAAACTCAGTCAATTTAGTTTAACAAAGAGAAAGTTAAGGGATGGCTTGGTCCCATCTGTAAGTACCTACTTGGGGAACAAATATTTGGCAATGGGCTGGATGTACTTACAGCACTCACCACTGGACAGGCATCTCCTGTTGGTGGTGTGGGGAACAGCTCAAGTCAGCGCCCCTGTCCATGCATGCTCTGTGCTCAGTCACTGTTCCTCAGGTTCCACTGGTAGTCCTTCTCACCACCATCAGGACCCACCACATCCTCTTCCTGATCTGTCTTCTGGCCAAGCCATACTTCATGTCCCCCCACCCCTTCCGGAGGATGCTGCAGTCCTGGTTCGCCATTTATCTCAGTTGTCACTGTAGTCTGTGACCATTCAACAGTGGTCTCGGGGAGGCAGGGACGTACCGAGGTCTACGCACTACTCCTTTTCCCTGCCCAGATTTCACTCACTCTCCCTCAGCTTCCCCACAGTCCGTGCACCTCTTCCACCCTTGTATCAGGGCATCTGCGCTGATGAGGTCCAGCAGTCAGGAATTGCTCTGTCCCAGGTGCTGACTGCCCTCCACCTGCAGGAAGCCAGTCTTCCCTCCCCAAGCTCCTAGGAGTAACTGACTCTGCCCTGCTTGGTAGCTCCCTTTTATGCTGGGATTGCAGGCCCTGACTGGCTATCCTGCAGCTCCTTCTCTTTGGCTGCCACTTCAAGGGCCTTCTTACCTCCTTTCTAGCCACTACAGGGCAGATGCCCTGCCACAGGGCTGTCCAGTGTAGCAGATACAGGCATAAAAAGATTCAATAGTTAGAGACTGAAACTAGACTAATTCAGACATACATTTTTAACAGCGAGGTTAATTAACCACTGGAACAATTTACCAAGGGTTGTGGTAGATTTTGTGTCACTGGTAATTTTTAGATCAAGATAGCTTATTTTTGTAAAAGATCTGCTCTTGTTCATGTGACAGTCCGTCAAGCTGGGGTCTTTCATAAGCATTAAAACCACATGGTATTTTTCAGCATATTTTGTTTTTTCCCCTGTAAATTAGGCTGCTGGTGCTAGAATGCTGACTGAGGTTTGACAAATTGAACTATTAATGCTGGGGCATACCCGGAGGCTTCTTGTTCCTTCCCTGGGATCGCTCTAGTATCCCACGTGGTCACAGCTAACAGCTCCAGACCTGTCCTGAATACATGTCCAACCCCAGGCAGAGTCTGTAGCTGGTCTCCTCTTGCTCAGTTGGGATTGTGAGTGAACGGATTGGATATAACCAGCACTGCAGAGATGTACCAACTCCTTTGTTAGAGTGTGCAGGTGACATGGGGCTTCACTGAGATCTGTTCTGACACTGGGGACAGCCCCCACTACCATGGATGGAGGTGAAGTGCCAGCAGTGAGCAGGGAGTAGTTCAAACTGCCTCTCTTGGGAAATTAAGCTCAGGTCTACTAATCTTCTCTCTCCTCCAGCCTCATTTCTTCCTAAACCAACCTGGCTTTACTCATTAATCACCTTTTTAGAAGGCAAAATCCTGTCCTAACCTGGGAATCACTCCCTATGAAAGGGGTTTTTCTTGGCACTTATAAACCATTATAAACCTTACTTTGGAAAGGAAGCCTTGACTATCAAGCCACACTTGCTGGGTTTTGCAGTACATCTGTTTTAGAAGTGGTGAGTGCTGCTTGGCTTTGACTAACAGTGGCCTGACTAACAAAGTTGCAAGCTGTTGCTCTGCATCAGGGTGGTGTAGGTAATAGCAAGAGGGTGCCATACAGCTTTCTGCTTGTTTCTTGGCAGCATCATCTCATTTCTAACAAGCTTTCTGTCTTGTGGGGGTACGTTGCCAGCCTGCAGTTAGACTTACATGTGCCTAGTATGAACAAGTGTATTGCCAAGCTTCAGAGTAGCAGCGAGCTACTGAAAGCAGATAGCACAGTTGTTCTCTGTACAGCTGCAACAGACAGACCAACCAACCCAATGTATATCAGGGGAATGTATTTTCAATGATCTGAAAAAAGACTAATAAAGTTTTTGAAATAATTAAACCTAGCCCAGCAGATTAAACTGCACACTAGTGAGGCCGCATTCCAACAAGGGAATGGAGATCCTATTGACTGAAAGAGCTCAGATGGTTTAGCTTAGCAGAACAAAGGATGAGAGCAAGGAGGGTTGCTCTTTAGTCTCTGTAAATACACGGGGAGAGGAGGGAAGGCAGGGGGGTGGCAAGGTGGGTGAGTGATTGAAGCTAAAGGACAATGTTGGCACAAGAACAAATAGGGATAAACTGTCTGTGAGTAAATTTAGACTGGAAATCAGGAGGTTTCTAGCTATGTTAGAGGACTGATGTTCTGGAATAGCGCCTTAGTAGGAGAAGTGGGTGCAAGAAACCTAACATGTGATAGGATGGGGCTTGATAAATTTATGAATGGGGTGGTACACTGGGGTTGTCTGTGGTAGCAGAGGACTGGACTCAGTGATCTACATGATCCCTTCCAGTCCCATGTCCCCTGTTCCCACAAACTCACAAAGGCTTGTGCATCTCTGTTCCCCCTTTCTGTCTGGGCAGCAGTGAGATAATGGGATGATTTGTTGCAGAAAGATGTGTGCAGTTTGTGTTGTGATTGAACAGCCATGTGTGTATGAAGAAGCATTTAGACCAGGGGGAGAAAAATTTCAGTGTTTGCCAAATAGGATGGGGGGTGGAGTCTTTTAAAGTGCAGTAATGATTCTTTGAATTTCCTACTCAGCTTCTAACCAAGAACCTCAGAGAGCTTTACATGTATTAATAAAGTCTCATTATGCTGCAGTGACATTATCCTGAATTTACAGAGGTTAAGTGACTTGCCTGAGGCAACGCAGGAAGTTAGTGGCAGAGCCAGATCTCTGGCATTCCAGTCTTGTGTTTTAGACCCTACATCATCTTTCTTCTTCTGAGTGTGTTATTAAAAATTGAATTTAGAAAACATTGTAAACTAGGGATCAAATGAACACCAGCACAGCTCCACAGGTTTGCTAAGGATGAATTTCACCCTGTCTTTTTAAAAAGCATATGGATGGCTGCAGTATCCAAGATGGGCTGTCATTTTATTAACTTTTCTTTTGATTGGTTAGTAGTTTTTGGAGCCTTCTAAGTTTTCAAAACATACCCAGCTGTCGTTACGGTAGGGGATCAGAGGCAGATTGTGCTGTGCCCAATCTGCCAGCTAGTCTCGGAGCAGGGCCTGACAAGGGACAAGCTTCACGGGACACGTTTCCAGTCTGGAATATCCATGTAAGTCTCATGGAAATAAAGAACTCTGGATCGCGTGTTTTTTACTAAAACAGTGCATCTTCTTTTTAACTAGCTTTCCTATCTAGTCCATTTATCACACAGCTGAGCCCTGCTGTGTAGCTTTATGTTCTGCATCCTGCCGTTGTTTGTGTTATTAAAAAATTAATTTGTGTGAACTTTTCATTCCCCATTTTTTCTTAGAAAAGGGGCTTGATGCATTTATTTCACCGCCTCCCAAAATATCTACCATTGATACAGATATAATGCAGAGATATGAAACTGCCTATTTTTCCTAGCTGTCCAAACAGCTCCTTTTCAGTTCCTGAAATTGAAGCTGGGCTCATTTTTATCTTGTATTCTACACTTGTTGGGATGAATGCATGTCTTCATTGGAAGCTCACCTACTGGGAACAAATTGCTTGTGATCCTAGGTTAGTAAAGTAAAAGAAAAAAAAGACAACAAACCAAAACCCAACCTTGTTCTATGAAAATGAAATTGCTCAGGCATTATGAAATGCATAATGGCTGTAATTACACTGCTTCCAAGCAAATGGCTTTTAACTAGGCTTGTGTTTTGATGGTTATTGGAGTGCATCAAAACAAGTCCAGCTAGAATGGGAAGTGGAGGAGGGTTGGGGGGAGATGCTGCAAGATTTCTTCCAGAAATAAACTCTCCATGGGTTCAGCTTCAAATTGCTCCATCAGCATGTGAAATTGAGCAGGTAAGTTTTTAGATGCATCCACATCGAAAAGCCATCACGAGGATGGATCATTCCTTGGGTTCTCAATGGCCGGTGGTTGTGTGTCCTTGGGTTTGAGGTTCATGAGTAGCTCTGTGTTGTGGAGTGTCAACATGCTGCTTCTCTCAAGTTGATGTTGTTGAATCCTGATTTACATAAGAATTAAATGTGTCATTTAAAAAAATCTGTCTGCAAACCCCTGAGAAGTAATCACAAAGATAGAATGGCAAGTCCAAGGGCCAAGTCGCATCCTGGTGTAAGTGAGCCTAATGCCACTGTCCCGGTGGTGTCATGCCCCTAACCCCAAAAACTAAAGCCCTGCTCAAGGCTGGAGTGTTGTCACAGATACCCTAGTAGCCTCACATTGCTTCCCAGTGCTTTTGTTTATCAGGAGACTCTTTAAAAGTGCTAGCTATGATTTTAAAAAACAATTCTAGTGATTCTGGTTGTCTCAGGTTTTGCAGGTGGTTTTGCAGGCCAACCTTGAGTTGCATTAAAAGTGCCGGATTTTTAGAAAGCACTGAGTATGACAGACTTGACAGTCTCCTGAACAAATGTTATGGAAGGAGGTTTTATACCTCTGTGGTCCATTGTGTTGAAAATGCATTTGTGTCTGCTTTATTGTGGCATTGTCTATAACTTCTCTGGAGAGGTTGACCGATGCCATCTCTGAGACGTATTAGGAATTCAAATGACTTTTTGGGACACTACATGTGAAGTGGATTTCCTAGGAAATATGTGGTGTGAGGGGAACTCAAGTGACCCTGTCTCCTTATGAGGTATCACTTTGAGTAGAAAACCATTATCTATTGATAACCTTGTCATGGTCTCTGTGAAGGCCCAAATTGGGTAACGGAGTAACTCAGGGTAAGCCTACAGTGCACTTAAAATACTGCATCTGGTTTAATGAAGATGCTGTATGCTGATAGGAGATAGCTTTCCCATCCGATCTCATTAATCCACATCCATGAGGGGTGGCAGCTACGTTGATGGGAGATGAAGTGCTATCTACATGATAGGTTAGGGTAGTATAACTACATCACTTAGGGGGCGGGTTTCATACCCTGAGTCATGTAGCTAGACCAATATAGGTCTGTACTGTCTCCCTTCCCTCAGTGGAAATGTAGCTTCTCCACATTTGATTCAGATGCCTGATGTTTTGTCTCTAGACCTTCAATGCTCTGGGTATTGTAAAGAGCCTGTGGCCACCCAGGGTTTGTGGAGTCAGCTGTTCCGTGCACAGTGGCTCTGTAGACTTCAGTTTTGCAGTTTCTTACTTCAGCTATTCAGTCCAGATCCTGTGTAGTGACAGCACAAGTGTGTCAGTCAGTCTGGGAATGAGACAGCTTGTGAAAATCATAGGGTTTGTCTGTGCACAGCAGCTTCAGTTGAGACCCTCCTTCAAACTAGACCTTCTTGCTTTCTTATGCTTAGGGGAATGTTCTGCCAGCTGTAGTACAGTTAGGATTTAAACCTCCCATAGGTTGTAGCTGCAAGCAGGAAACCTGATCTCATCTCCAGCAATTGCCTGCTTGGTGCAAGGAGGTTTTTTCCTCTTAAAAACACAGCTGCTCTGTTGGGTTTAAATCCCTGAGGGATGGTTTGGGGTAATTCTTGAGACTGGGTTGGTGGTTGGTGGGTGTGTTTTAGGCTACAGCAACACTGGAGAGCCTCATGTTATCTGTAAGACACTCTAAGCAGAGATTGCCGGATGCTGTCTGTGGTTTGTACAGTAGCTACAGCCCACGTTGAAGCAGGCTTCCTAAGACATGCGCTTCAGTCTCCCTGATAGTGCACGGTTCAGGGCTGCAGGAGTTGTCTTGCCCAAGGTAAAGGTCAGGTCCTTACAGCTCTTTACACCATCAAGTCTGGGTTAGAGAAGGGGCATCCGTAAAGAGCCTCAACCACCTCTGTAAATCAGTCCACTTTATAAGGTGCCCAGAAGTGGAGGCACCTGCAATAATTGTTCCCTTTGGAGAATGTAGAGCGTGGTCCTTTAACTCATCTGTCTCTCTTTAACTGAGCAGGACATCTGCAGAAAGGAGGGAGCAGGGAGCTGACAGAAAGACAGCCTAATGGCTACTGCCTCTTATGGTAACTTATGCTGAGCTACTCATGGGACTTAACACCTTTTGCTTTCTAAAGCTCTTACCTGGTGGCAGCCCCAGCCCACCAGTTTGGGGTGGGTGCTTACCAAATTGCCAGATGGAAAACTGTCAGCTTCCAGCTGTTGGTGGTGATCATGCAGCTTTCTACCCGAATTAGTAAAGCTAGATGGTGTTTGTATCCATATATCCATTAATCAGGCTGTAAAGGAGGTGCCTGCTTTAGAACCTGACCATAGTGTAATAATTTGCCATATTAACTCCCCTTCATGACAGTTGCCTTCTGTTCCTGCTGAATGCATCAATACTTCACCTACCATTTGGCAAATTGTCAGCATATGCTTAGTGTTCCCAGCCATTTGAGGGCATCCTTATTAGCCAGGTGGAGAGCCAGTAGTCCATGGTTGAAATGGTGAACACTTGTCAAGGATCTGAAGTTGACCACAGCAGCCTTGCAGGTCTTTAAGAAAGCCCCATTTAAAAAGCTTGGCCATGCAGTTGCCCTGTCCTGTTCCAGACCTGTTTGGAGATGACCACTGGTGCCTTGGTGGCTCAAAACCTGGTGGACAGTTGGTTGGGTTAGTGATGAGAGGCTGATTAAGGATGTTGCCCCGACTTCCTGTTGTGCCAAGCAGATTCCAGTGTCATGTCTTATGGTGGCATAAATGACTGTAAAGGGCATTTAGAAGCCAGGTGAGCTGGCAGGCAATTGAAGAGGTCTGAATACAAAGACAGGTTGCTATTCTCACAGATCTTGACCAGAAGCCTAACAGAGGCTCTCTCCCAGTGAATGTGGGGAAGTGTTTTGTTGCTAAGTACTTAGCAATCCTGTCTCCGGAAGGTGCCGGAAGCAAAACTGTCCTTCCTGCATCTTGGAATTTGCCTTCTTTCTGAAAGATGGGTAGATCATTTTTTTCAGCCTCTTGTGGAGGTGATGGTGATGGACCACCAATCCCATGTCATTCTGCTCAAAGCTATGTTTGCAACATGAAGCTCCAGAATTCTGTATCCCTCTAGCTGGTCTATGTCTCCTCCTCTCCCACCTGTCCCCCAAAGAAAGCTTTTCTGAATAATCCGCTTTGTGCAGATGGCTCCTTGAACAAATAAGCTGCCTGATAGCCTTGATCACGCCCTCAGGCTAACTGCTGATGTGTTTGAAAATGCCTGTTGAATACACAGCACAAACATGCACTGTGGTTTTTTGTCTCAAAATTGTATGAAACCCACAACTGCATTATTCCAAATCAGTATAGACTTGGGTCTGGGTCAGATCAGGCTTGATGCTTTGGCTGGGGCTGTTGCCCTTCATGTGCATGTTGTTCTCACATGAGGACTCATCCAGTAGTTTGTCAAGGAGCGGATCGTTTTCCCAAGAGGCAACCTTTGCCTTTGCAAGGGATTTAAGTGAAGTCATGTAAAGTCAAGCAGAGGTGATGCCTCTCATTTATTTATCCACTTAAAAGCTTACTAAACAGACCAGTGAACTTAGTGCTGAATGTCACAAAAAGCAAACGGTGGGTAGTTTGTGCATCTGTGGCCCTCTGGGAATCTTTGTTTTCACAGTTTTCTCACCCACGTTCGATCTTCCTCCCTCAGGATCCTGCAGCCCATTGTGCTCAAGAGCATCTCTGTGAGAGCCCTTGGTAATCCACTCATCCCTGGTTGCAGAGAATGGGGGGAGCACAGGTGGTTGGGATGATCCAAAGGGCCAGTGGGATGGCCGCCTTCTCCTCTTGCCCAGCAGGGTTGGGGTTCTGGGCTTTCAGTACCCTCCTGCTACCACCTCTCTTTATGCCAGAAACTATCTGATGGTTACCCCACTTGGAAATTCACTGCTGCTGGTGCAGGCATGAAGGGTGAGGGAAGGGTCCAGTGAGAATTCTCAACAACACAGCTGTTGAATGATACAGTTTGATTATTCTATTTATTTAAGAATAAACTACTTCAAGAGGAGCTTGAACTGCCAGTACTCACTTCTGCGGGCACATGGGATTTTGGTTCAGGAGCTTAGGAGTATTAAAGAATCAGCTGTGAAATTTGGAACCAGATGCACAGAATAAAGCAGTGGTTCCCAACATTTTCTCTGCTGTGGCACACCTTGCTACCTTTAATTAATTTGAGGCACAGCACCATATAGTTTCCAAATGAACTCATGAATATTCATGAGCCATTGAGCCAATCCAGAGCTCTTTGAGTAGTTTTTCAAAAAATTTTGTGGCACACCAGCTCAGAGCTCACAGCACACGTGTGGGCTATGGCACACTGGTTGGGAAACACTGGAATAAAGAGTACATAGATCCTGAGATTTTGTTCAAATTATCTAGGCCGAGTTATTCTATCTTTCTTTATTACTATAATGAGACAAAAGTAAGGACAGTCTGTGCTGCAGAGGCCTTGAAGTTTTAGCTTGATTTAAGAGCATTTCTTTGTACAGTTGAATTTATAACTGATGAATACATACACACTGAGAAATATCTTCTACAATCATTCAATTCTTTCTTCTAACAGTGTTTATATTCATAATTTTTAAGAGACTAGTGTTGCCATAGATCATCAAGCCATCTGTCTGAAACCTAAGATTGGTCTTGGCTTTGTTTCTTCATTACAAAGGCAAATGTATCTAGAGACAGGCTGTGCTTTTGGAAAGCTTCTTTTTGGTATAGGTGTGTTTAATTGTCTGTGGCTCTGACAAATTAGCATATATTGATCACTACCCTAGCTGGGGACCAGTCACTTGCTGTGCTCTGTGACAAGTTGAACAAAGACGGAGAGCGGTGAGCTCATGCGTGCAGTGTGGTGAGTAGTTCCAGTCAGTGGATTTATTAGTAAAAAAAAAAAAGAAAAAAAAAGTGCCTTGACACAGATAAATTATTTTGTGAGTCTTGCTTTGGAAATAATTCATCTTCTCATGCCAGAGCTTTCTTACAAAGTTTTCATTGATTTATGCTTCAAATTGAAACATCATTTTGACTGTGCTGATGTAAACAAGTTCAGAAATTCTGCTGGTATTCCTATGCCTCTCCCCCCACACGCCCTGGCTGCTTTTCAGTGCACAGGTTAATCAGCATATGGTTCTCAGAGCTCTGCTATTTTCATCCTTTCCAGAAAGCCATTACAGCAGGAGTGGTGTCACATTTTTCAGAATTGTATTGCACCATCTGAGAGTTGCAGGCTGTGGCACCATTCCCTGTCTCTGTTTCTAACATGTGAGCAACTGACAAACAAGCAAAATGGTTTTAGGACAAAGTTGCTCGTAGGTAAATTCTGATTTTTTTTCAGCTGTGGCCAGCTCAGGTCCTTCTTTCCATCATAAAACTGCAACCTGCCTGAAGTTTCTAGGACTTCCTTTGGCTTTCTAAAGTCCAGCCCCTCAGCTTTGATTGTGGAGGATGAGCTGGGACAGTGGTTGTGGTCTCAGCTAGCCCTGCATGGTTCTTCTCCAGTCATTCTTCAGGGCAGTAATTTGGGCCTGCAGTGCCCCTGAAGAAGTGACCTGGGTTCCATCACTGGTGCATTAGGGTTTTTGTATGTCTTATAGATTTCTTTTCTTAATGCTATAAAATTTCCAGACCTATTCCCCAGGGTCTGCAACTCTTATCAGTTCATCCAAAGCTGAGATCGACACTCCATTGAGGTGAGCACTTCACCTGTGCAGGATGAGCAGTCTTTCAAATGCCAAAATTCCTAACTGCTGCCTAGTGTTTGTCATCACCTCTGTAGTAGAGTCCCTCTTTTTGCATTTACTGTCTGTGAAACAGCACATAGCACTGTCCGTCTGCCAGCATCACTGGAGTCAGAAGCGTATGTACAGGCAAGCTAGCAGGGTTTTCTTCTGTAATTAGCTCAGCCAGGAAAACAGTATCCACTCTCTTGTAAGGGTCTGCTTTCTCCGCACCCAGATTCTGCCTGCCTCGGCTGAGAGATGTCATTTGCCCCAAGTTGTGCAGTGACTTGGTGGCTCTGGCTGAACAAGGCTGTGTCCCCCAGAAGCCTCTGGCTTTTTTCCACAGTAGCTCTGGGGATGTGTCCAGATTAGCAAGGGAGTGCTTTGGTCTAACAGGACACAGTCAGGGGGCTGAGTCCCTTTAACTCCCTTTGGGCTTGATACACCATTTTTTCCACATGGTATGACTGAGTGTAATCAGTGGCACAGGACCTGGTATTCTAGACCAGACCAGTGGTCCATCCAGTCCGGCTGACTCTGCGGGGCCAGTCCCAAATAATTCACGGGAAGGTATGAAGTGACTGTATACCAGGCAGAATGGGAAGTTTCTCCCTGGCCCCAAGAAGTTAGATGACTCGTAGCCTGAATGTGCAAGGTTTTCTATCTCTTCCCCATTCTTAGCCTGGCCAATGGAACTTACTGTTCGTACCATTATATTTATGTTGAATCAAACAGCTTAATAAATTGACCCACAATCCTTTTAGTTTAGTGAGGGAGTTAACCAGAACACAACTGCTTTCTGTCTTGTCTGTCAACTTTCCAGCAGAAGAGTCAGGGACTGTGCAACAAAAAAAATGTCAGCACTCGCCGATTGACCCACCTCAACTCCCTAGCTAGATGGGGATTCTGAACCAATGACAGAGTTTTCTAAAAAACTCCTTTCCCAAGCCACTGCCTCAGTTGCTCAGCATTACCACCTAGTAAGTCTGTGCTTAGCTGTCCCTGCTGTTGGAGCAGGGAGACCAGCTTTCACTTAAATCACTGTCCCATCCTGGGAATGCCAAGCCTTGAATTTTTGGCATGCACCAACCCCATATGTGCAGGCAGTTACATTGGTGCAAAGGAATGGGACAGCTGCAGCTCTCAATTTTCATGACTGGTCACTTCATTCCTTGGCCCAAATCATACTGTGACTATCTCTGGTGATTAGTTTGCTTTTCTTTTTAATAGTCATGCAGTAAATACATTTGTTAGCCTTTAGAAATGAGCCAGGACTCCTTGTTTGTTTTGCTTGTTCTAAAGACAATGTCCAGTGTTAAACTGGATGCATGGAGATTGCTAATTCGCTGCCCTTGGCTGCTGTGTTACGTTTAATAGTAACTAATGGGTTCCTTCTTGCTTATAATATAAACAGCAGAGACACAGCTAATTTGCAGAACAATCTTTTATGCTCTGATTAGCAAGTCTAACTATAATTTAAGACCTCTGAAGCTGCAGTAATACAAGAGAGGTGTGTCAAGAGAGTTTACAAAGGGCTGTAGATACTTGTACTGCAACTGAACTTTGCTTCATGCGTAGCCTTGGGCATCTTAGAGTAACAAGTCTAGGATTACAATTCACTGCCTTTTGCAGACAGAGATAGAAATCTGCAGATACTGCAGTGTGAGGGGAAAGTGGAGAGGGGACCGGCTTTGGTTGCACATCCTGAATAACAGAGAAATGGATTCCCAGATTCTTCATCTGCACTCCTTTGTTGGTACTTTGGTTTGTAACTCTGATGTCTGCAAATCAGTCTCAGTATTAGCATCCAGCACCCCCCTTTTGAGAGGTGTATGCTAAAACTGTGACGGTCAGTGTGGGCGGAATAGAGAAGTGAAGGACACACTGTACTTGCACTGGGGTGGGGTGAGATTTGCAGGAATCTTGCCCTGTACTGTCTCTCCAAACCAGTGCTGGTTTTGATATGTCCTCTATGTATTCTGTTTATCTTACTATTAAAAGTTTTATGTGCTATGCCGAGACTCGTGCTTGCAAGAGGGGAAGCATTGCCCCTCTAGGGTGCCCAGGGAATAGTGCATGATTTCCCAGGAGACTGGGTTGGGACTCAAGCCAGTTGGTGTTGTAACATTTATTGGGGAACCCCTCGATATACAACCCAGCTCTTTATTGCTGCTGTCTTGGCCTGCAGCAGGGTTACAACTAAAGTGCAGGGAGTTTACTAAGGGACCATCTTGGGCCTTGGTTTTGAGTTGCACTTGGCCTTATGAATTCTGAAATAACACGAAGCTAAAGGGAAGTCTTTCTTCCCAAGACTTCCGGGTGCATAGCGTATTGACCTGTCTGACTTTTCTCTTAGTGTTCTGGAGGTGGGATGTACTTGTGCTTCCATCTATCTTTATCATGAGGCAGAAACATCTGCTGGGTTCTTCTCAGCATAAGACTTACAAACAGAAGATGCTGTGCCAGGAGCTACTGAGGTGGGATGGACTGGGACAGTCGAAGTGAGAAAGAAGCAAGTCTGGAGGTGGGGATGGGTGAGAGGATTTGGAAGAAGTGTCTGTCAGGGGTAGCAGCAGATAAGAAGGTCACCTGCAAGGAGGAGAGGTTGAGGATTTGTGCATAGAGCAGTAGCAGTTGTGGTGGATCTGGGCCTTGTTTAATAATAATTGCTATTCCTACTCCTCCGGGCCCTCTGTAGCCTGGTAAAAGCCCTTCCAGGAACTCCCTGCTAGTCAAGTTTTAATTCCATGATACAATAAAATGTCAACATATCCAAATGCCAAGTAAAATGCAGAGGCAATTGGCAGAAATTAGAGGTTTGGCTGGAATGGTCAAATAAAGGTATCTTAGCAACAGAGGTAATTTTTCTTTTTGTAGACTAGATTTGTTTTTTAACAGTTTCAGTGCTGCTGAACATACTTGCTAGACGGGGCAAGCCCTGCTTTCCAACACACAGGGATATCTTCTTGATAGCTCTCGTTCTGTTGTAATAGTGATGGGGTTAAAGACCCCTTAAATCGTTTCGGCTTTGGGTATACAGGAGCAAGCTCAGAATGCATGGCCAGGTTGGGTGGTTAGGGTGGAGGGGGTCAGGGTTGGGGTGATTTTCATGGAATTGAAAATTTCTGGAGAAGATTTATATTGCAAAATTTACAATAAGTGAAAAGGAAACAAAGCAAGTCCCAGCTAGTTTTACCTGGATGAAAATCAGAATACAGAACTAGGTACTACACATTATCTGAAATAGAAAGACATTCACATTTATATTTAGTACATTTGAAGTCAGTGATATGTGAAGCATCAGTGCACCAGATTCTTGGCTTGAGGTCTGGTATTTCTTGTAGGCTGTTGAGTCCTTGGAAGCTCTTCAAATCCTGCATAGCTATTCACACAGCACTCACTCAGTTCCTAAAGTCCTTTCCTAGCGTGTACTGGGCTCGATGTAAAACCTGGGAAAGTTCTCAAGGGGAAGCGATGCTTCTCTGGTTGTTCCTAGATTCTGGTCATGACTTTGGAAGAATTATCACTGAAACATCTCTAGTGTTGTGGTTAAGGTGCTCAGCTGGGATGTTCAGTTTCTTGGCTTGATTCCCTCCTGTGCCTGATAAACAGGAGGTCACACAGGGAAATAGTTATCAGTGGCCTTTAACAAGATTGAATCCACTGTTAATGTGCTGTGTTAAACCATGTCATATAGCGAGTTGAAGCAAAAGCCTCCTAGTGGGCTGAATAGAAGATAAAGTAACTGGTTATATGATGAACAAGCGATAATGTAATAACACAGAGTTCAGGCAGTCTCATTGAAGATTTACGTGCCATTCTTGGGCAGAGCAATCTCATCCGACTAAACATTAATTGTGTTTCCATAATGATGTTAACATGTAGCTAATAATGTTGAAAATGGCCAGCAAAGAAGGCAGCTGCTCTGCTTAATTTGGATAATGGTATAATTTTCTCAATAAACTGTAAAATATTTCCACCTGTGAGTTCTAAAGGAATATGGCCGAGTTCCTTTTTAAACCAATTTTTAGCTGTCTGGCGTGTAACCTCTTAGGAACTTGAACATGGCATGTTTTTGTTTTTAGAAACCATGACGTGGATGTACTGTTACCTAAACTTGCAGTCCTCACACAGCTCAATCCTACAGTAAAATCTGTACAGCTGAGTCTGCAGTGCCTCCTTCACACTCTTCTCATCCATTGCTGATGCAGCAGCAACATCTGGGGTTTGACTGTCTTCATAGGAGATTTATTGGGCTGTTTCAGAGAGTAAAAAAGGTATAGTTGAGAGGAAGTCACTTGTAGTTTGCTCCACAGAAGAGGAGGTTATGATAGAGTGTAGCAGGAATGGGGACTGCCCCTCTCTTATCCACCCTTTGCTTGAGAAGTTAATAAGGGAACTTTTGAATTCCCAGGTGGCTTTGCACCTGGATTTCCAGGGGGCTTTGGTGGCTAACTGCATTCACTTTTCTTTCATTTTCCAGTTGTAAGGCAAACACAGCCATTCCTCTTGTGCCATGATGCAGGGTCACTCACAGGGTGCCAGTGAGTGAGGGGTTAGTGGTCACTCTGTTCAGGTGCTTTGGTTCAGGTTGTGAGAGTGAATGCCTGTTGGAGGGCAGAGATTGCCCTTGGGAAAGTTGGGTTCCAGGCTTCAGCAAGTCTGTCTTTGCTCTCTGGATACATTAAAATTGGATCACTGTAAACACTGAGAGCCAACTCATCAGCTGCTATGAATTGTCATGAGTACTCTGATCTACATTAGTTGAGGATGCTGAAGAGAAGGTCTCATGGTTAGGGATCCTGTATGTCCCATGGAGTGCTTTTGCTATGGCTATTCATGTCTTTGTGACTTCCACACCGTCAGTACAGCATGGCCTGCAGAGGGCTCCCCTGGACCACGTGATATCTACTGCTCGCTGCAGAATGTGTCTGTCCGCTTGCTCTGACGTGATGACCGAAAGGAGCTGGCCACTCCAATTTTCTGACTGCACCAGCTTCTGAAGACTAGTCCTGGTGTTAATGTGGGTCTTCCTGGTTTAATGCCAACTTGCTGAGAAACTTCCTTCCTTCTTGTGTGTTGCCATTGCAGGTCAGCTGGGCCTCTCTTTTGCTGACCTGCTCTAGGTTGGGGGGCTGGAGTTAGGGCATATTTGAAGGAGAACATTGTGGTTTTGGAATTTGCTTTACCTCCCAGTTTAGAGGAGCTAAGACCAGTTGTCCTATAAGGCACAGAGAAGGGGCTTCTACTCGTGTGATGTGATTGGGTTTAACCACAAAGCTTGTTTAAGAAGCAGCTGTTTGTGATGATACAGGTTAATATTTCGCTATAGGTTTTTTTAATGTATGTGCATTTGGGTCATAATCATGGCTGCAATTTTGCCTCTTCAAGGTCTCATTTCCAGCATCTGATGGTGTTGAACTAGAGTAGCCCCAGGCCAGGCCTTGCTTGCCACAACCTGGCATCTTTTAGTTCCAAGCTATAAGAGTTGGCATAGGAGTTTTGGCTGCTTTTCAGTCCCTTTGTGCAGTGAGAGCAGTGCAAAGTGACCAGAGAGCCAGAGTGATATCTGGCTCATGCTCTGCGCAGAGTAGTGATGGCTTTCTTATTTAAATTTTGGTCCCTCAATGCATTGTGGGTAAAACGGGGCAAGAAATGCAGAAACAACACCTATGTTTGCGGTGGGAAGATTTGGAGATGAAATCTTTACTGAGAATGACAACCCCAGTTAATTCAGTTCTCTTTCTTTTCTGCTCACAGGGTACAAGTTGAGTTTTATGTTAATGAAAACACCTTTAAAGAACGACTCAAGCTGTTCTTCATCAAAAACCAAAGATCAAGTAAGTGTTTCTCCTAAGATAGTTTTATTTTCCAGATAATTACAGTAATAAACAGGTTGTCAGTAATGAAAGGAATGAGAAAGCTAAGGAAAACCTCACTGGCTACAAAATAAAATATAAAGACCCCCCCCCCAGGTCTCTCAGGACTATTAGCCACAGCAAATCTGTTTAAGCAGTATTTTTACAGAAGTGATAGATGATAAAATGTGTAGGAAAATTGGTTTGTCTTTTTTAACCCACTTACAAACTTTAGCAATGAAATGCTGCTAATGTAGGCTATCAATACACCTGTTCTCCAGACCAAAGCTCCATCAGTCCTAGAATGGAAAGCAAGTGCCATCTAGTGGTTGCAGCGTTTCAGAACCCAAGCACAGGGCCTGGGCCACTGCTGCTTGAAGGGTTCTGCTTTCCATTATCAATTTTCAGAGTGCCTTTTCCTAGCACTGTGGGCTAGCTTTTTGCATGTTTGCCTGTGCTACACTTGGATGGAGCAGATGCACTGGGTTAATGAGTTTCATCTGTGAAAGCAGATTGGTGTGGGAGTGGGTTTCCTTTCTCTAGAAGAACATGATTCCACAGGAGGATGGAAAGCAGCATCATATATCTGTTGTCAACATTACAGGCATTTGTGGGGGTTCACTAGTATGGCACCGGGCTGCCATGTACAAGGGGGCCAAACCATGAATAGCTCTGAGCATATCTAATGCCTGCTAGTGCCAGTGATGTTCAGTACTTCTAGATCTACAAAACAAAATGACGACCCTGTAGAATGCAGAACTGTTGTAGCCGTCTTAGTCCCAGAGTATTAGAAACAAGGTGGCTGAGGTCGTATCTTTTACTGGATCAACTCCTGTTGGTGAGAGAGAAGTTTTCGAGCTAAGCTTTCAAGCTTGTCTTCATCCTATTATGGGATCAGAACCACCTGCCAGCCTCTCAAAGATAACCATGTCTGATCTGTTCTTATTAAAACTGAGGACTTCATGTCCGTTATAGGAGCAGAATAGGAAATAAACTGATAATTAGTTACTGTGAGTAATCACCCTCTTCTAAATACAGTGTAACAAAGATGAAGAGGGTAAAGTGGGCAGCCCAATGGGCAAGGACTTCATAATTGCATCACTGAATGGCCACTCAAGATGGTAAACCCAAATCAATATTCTATATACAGTGTATGATACAGTCAAACTACAATACTTTGAAATGCAGTTGCTGAGTAGATCTTAGACAAACTCATGATGAACTTGGAAGAAAGTCTTACCTTTTACAGCTTATGAGGTTCTTGTTACTCCTTGCTCTGTACACCTCCAAGTTCTTTTGCTGTTGACTCTGTCATGCAATTAAAATGAAAGTAAGCAAAGCTTCAACTAATTCAGTTCAGGGCTCCTGTGTAGTTCAGTGTCTTTCCTGCAGGGATTCACATTTCAGTAGGAAGTCATTTTCCACACTGGCTTTTTTTCATCCCAATAAGCTATAAATTCTTGTACATGTGAGGGAGCAGCATGTGCCAGGGCATCCCTGATGACTGGTTTAACACGGTGGGTGTGTTTTCTTAAATTCCAGGTTACAAAGAGACGCTTTTCAAATGTCAAGTTGTCTCAATGAGGTTGTGCCTGGGTGAAATTCACCCCTGAGCAGAGAGACCAGCACAAGGCATATGCACTAACTGAATCCTATTTAAACCTCAAATTAATGCATGAGTTGGCAACATACCTGAATTAGTTTGAACGTGGCTAGGTTGAGTATTGGACCAGAGAAGCTGAGATATGTAATGGGCTAACACTATAAGTAGTTACCCAGCGTTTCAGGTGGGTTCGTATAGCTCCAATTGTAGCTTCTTTGCACTGGCACCTGAGTTAACTGGATTAAAGCTAGCATGGGTATGTGTCCTTGAGCGGCCATGGCACTTGGGTTGCAATCTAGACATACTTTTATGAGAGACGTGCAACTTGGCACAACACTTAATGAGTCCATCCCAGATACTTCCATCAAAACAGAAGTGCAATTACATTTGCTGCTTACCAATCACCAGTGAGGCCTCAAAGTCTCCCAGATGGGACTGTTAGAAAGGCAACATGACTGACTGCTGCTGAGAAGTTTTGGTAATGGAGGACTTCTTGTGGAATGAATGAATCCAGCATGAAGCTGGATTTTTTTTTTTTTTTAAAGGAGAAGCATATTTATTAGGCTGGGGCATCTTGATTGAATTTCTAGCAGCAGCAGTAGGACTCAACATGACCTCCATTTAGTGAATTTTCTTCTAGGGATAGGAACTGCCAGGCTGTTGCTACTCCTTCCTTTCTAAACACTTCAGACCATGAAACTCTAATCAACCTAAAAAAAAAAATCACCTATTTTCTTTGACTTCCCCAGACTGAATCTATTGAAAGAACTGTGCTTTTATTTTCCGTCTGAGGGAGGGCATTCTCTGTCCACAGGGAATCCAGAAGCTAATTTATAATTTCACATTTTCTTTTGTTCTCTGTGGGTTGTATGCTTGTTAAATAGCTAGTGTGTGATATGACTGCGGGTGCCCAGGAGAGGAGGGTTTTAATGGAAACATGGTGGATTCCTCACTTGTAATTTGAATAATAGCCTGATAAACTGGTTGAGAAAAGGAGGGAGGGGATAAAGTGGCAATTTGTATGCTCTGTTTCTCCTTTTACAAACCGCTGAGGATGTGCTAAGCAAAGCCTGGAACCCAGCTTGGTTGTATGAATCTTATTAAAATGGACACTAGTTAATTCTTGGGATAAAATCCTCAATAGTGCCCATCCCTCTCCTCCATATTGGGGGGGGGGGTGCAAAGAGCTGACTCTTTTTCTGGCTTCTGGGTTATTTGAAATTGTGTAGGATACCATGTACACCGTACCAGCCATGAGCAACATTTGTATAGCATTCCCAATCTCCTGCAAGTTGTCCTAATAGCCAGAAAAGCAGTCATTAACCATCCTACCATGCATACTATAATAAGCAGCATAAATTACTGTGTTCATTCATTCTTATGCTTAAAGGATAATAGGTGTTTAAATACTATTAAAACAGATGTTCCAAGAATTCAGTGTCATTAATGGGGTCTCTGCTGCGTTTTTCTTCTGCTCCCCATTTTGGGCAGCATGTTTTCTAAAGATTTTGGTCCAAATTCTTTCCAATGACCTAACTTTTCTGTCCATCAACTGTGATTGCAAACAGATTGTAGGAGGCTATTCAAAGCTCCAGGTCCAGATGGTGTAGACTGGCATGGGCTGAAGTTCCAGCTCATTATAGGAAGGATGGTCCAGTGGTGGGAAGGCTATCTGGGAACTCAATAGGTGTGGGCTCAATTCCCAGCTCTGTGATAGAGTCTCTAGCACAGCCTAAGCTGAGGTCTGCAGAGGTTTCACAATATCTCCTTCCCATTGAAATAAATTGGAGTTAGGTGCCTAAATACTTTTGTGAATCTGAACCTAGTTAGTCTGTGCATGTTTCCCACCTGGTCGATGGAGATAATGGCTGTTTCCTGCCTGACAGGCGTGTTGTGAGGTTAAATACAGAAACCAAGCAAGATTAAGAGGAGCTAGGATACCAGCATATAGGTGCCATGTAAGTTTCTTGGATAGATACATTAATATTACTTGCACTTACAATTGATTGTTGTTGTAAAATTAGATGCCCCATTTAATTCAGCTTTCTAAAAAACATGTACCATAATAATTTCTCATTGTACCCATAGCTCCGATTCTGAAGCTGGATCTATATAGGTAGATACTCGTACTGCTGTGGGGCTTGAATGACGATGCCATAATCTTGCACCCGGTTCTCCTTGCAGAAAAAGGGCGATTTTTGTAGTTGCCAAGTAGTCAGGATATTCCATGTAAAAAATGAATTTTGAAATGTAAAGGCTGTAAATTCAGATCAGTTTAAGACAAAATCCTTTTTCACTTGCTACACTATTAACCTGTGAATACAGTGCCACAAGATATAGGTGAGGACAGGAGCTAAGCATGATTCAAAACCATATTCGACTTTGCAGGTAATCATAGATGTCATTGCAAAGGTTTACAAATATTTGGTGGGGAATAGGAGTCATGAGATAACCAGCCATTAGGGAAAGTTATCCCATTACTACCTAGCTAGAGGGTTTCTTGACTTTTCCTCCGAAGCATCTGGTACCAGACATTGAGGGTGACAGGATATTGCATTAGGTGGTGCGCTGATCTGATTCAGCAATCCCAACTTTAATATGACACCCCTTTTTTGCTGTGAATGAATATGCATCTTTTTGTGCGTCTATCATACCTCAGAAGCCCTGTTGTAGAGTGTCTTGAGACAGACAGGAGGATGTTTGGTTATTTTCAGCCTCTTACCCTGTTGTCATCTCTATTGCAGGCCTAAGGATACGGCTTTTCAACTTCTCCCTGAAGCTCCTCACTTGTCTTCTATACATTGTACGTGTTCTTCTTGACAATCCAGCAGATGGGATAGGATGGTGAGTATTATACACAGTAAAGTAGATTTTATCTGTCTGTCTGATTCATCATTGGGTATTTATTAGGCTCCCATCATGATTGTCTTTGCGCATCTTTCATCGTTACTGGTCACATCCTAAAGGTTAGAGCCAGTTTACTAGCAATTAATCAGCTATGAATTTGAAGATCCCCTCAGAAGTTCATCACAGTCCAGCAATCAGTGAGTGGTAAACAGCTCCAGATGAAGGAATCTCATGTTCTTTCCTCCTTACCATAGGGCTGAGTCTGGGTAGTTGCTGCAATGGGGAATGGTACATGGAGCCAACCATCCCCCTGGAGAGGTGGTTTCTATCCCGAGGTGAGGAGACCTCCGCTGGTCATAGCAATGCATCTGCTCTTGCTTCTTTTCCTTTTAGTAATGGGGAAAAAAGTGTTTCTTCTCCAGCCCTGTTGTGTGTTCTCTTCTGACTCACAATTCCTCTTATTGGATAACTTATTTCACTCTGTTTCCTTTTGGATGCTTGAATGCTAACTTAAATTTGAAGTGAAGTGATATGGTTGGAAACAGGATGTGATTACCAGCTGGCCATGCTCTTGTGAGATGGGAAAACCTGAACTCATGCCCTTCTCTGGAAATATAGCTCCACTAGCTTGTCAAACAAAGGTCCCCTCTATAGAACATAGAAGCAGGTCAAGTTTTATCCACTAAATAGCAGTAGTGGACATAAACCAAAACATGTCATGTTCCTCGATTTTGATCAAGTTCAGGGAACAACAATATGCAGGATGTTCTCACCTTCTGGCTGTTCTCTGCCTATTGTAAAGTGTTACTATTTTGAAAAATTGTTAATTCTTCCTGATTTGTTTTTCTTTATTTTTAATCCCTCAGCTGATTTCACAGATTTGCCTGATAGAATTGAGAATTCCTAAGACCAAAACTAATGATAGTCCACCAGCCCATATCTGCCCCTCTCACTTCCCAGGGTTTGTTGTGTCTTCTTTATTCATCTGTTTGCAGCCCCAGTCACTGCTGCAAATCTGGCTGAGCTCTTCTGCTCTAAATGCGTCCTTTATTAGCATAATTGCAGAGGGAACAAAACAGGATATATTATTGAAGCCTCTGGGGTCATTTCTACTGGAGTTGAGATCATTACAACTCTCAGAAGTTGTGGCATATTTTTTAATGCATGTTTGTTATTCTCAAACTATAGTTGAGAACTATAGGTCACAAAGGGTGCCAGGAGTAGGGGATGAAACAGAAGACGGGCTAGAAGATGTCAAGAAAGATTTTGTTGAGGGGTTGGGCTGGTCCATAAGATCTCTTTCTGTGTGCTAGTTTAAATGAACTAACATAGCACTATTACTCTAAATGTATTTTGCAACACAGCTGCCATTGCATATCCCAGGGGCCCTTTTAGCAAGTAACATTTCAAACAGAGTCTCGGAAGTACTACTGATTTTCCAGAGCCCCTTCAAGTTCTGTTTGAAACCCATTCAGACACTTCTGATGTAGTTTGAAAAAAATCATCTCTTCATTCTGTTACTCAGGCTGTCAAAATACCGATGATGAAAAATGAAATTGTAAGCTTTGCAACTAAAGGTAGAGAACTCTCTCACACAGAACTTTGTGCAGTGGGAAACAGCTCACGTGTACCTACAGATACCTGTTAGTGTGTCACTTTATTAGTTAGCTCTGAAATCACCATCCTCACAAATGCTTAACAGAAGAGCCATAGTGAGAGTTTTGTTAGTGCAAAGATGCAGGGTGGATGACCCAAATGTCTTGTCTTGCCTCGTTGTTTGAAACTCTGTGAAATAATAATCTCTGTATTCACTCGCCTTACTGGAAAATAAGCTGACAAATTCAGAAAATTTTTCACCTGAGTTTCAGAAATGGAGATTGCCTTGCAAGCTGGCTGAAAAACTGCAAAATATTTTATGTACATTTAATTGAAAAGTTGAGATGTTTTGACCAAAACCTGAAATATTTCTGTTCTGAAATATCACTACAATGGCGTCTTTGAATTGTACTTCCAGTGCTTTCCGCAGGCAGGCTTTCATCTTCCATGGTGCATTGTGCTTAGGGTTCATCTTGGGAGATGGATGTTGACCCAGGAACCCAGCCTACAGAAGAGAATGGAACCATGAGGTGCCATTGGGGCATTTCATAATCAAAATGCTTTCATTTTTCTGGTTTTTTGGCTGACAATTCTGAATTTCCCATGGACTCTTCCTCCTCATTTTCTGGCCAGCTCTATTTTGTATCCAGCTCGAGAGATGCTCCTTCCTGTATTTCAGGTAGTAGGGGAAGAGCGTCAGTGCTTTGTGACCTTCTTTGACCAGTTTTAGTTTAGCAGAGGGGTCTCAAACATGTTGACTGCAGGCTGCATGCAGCCCCTAAAGCTATTTCCTGCATCCCACAATGACACTGTTGTTACCAATATTTGCAGTATTGTTGTATGAAAAGGTTTCAGTGGTGCAGCCCTCAGGCTAATGCCCTAGTCCTCATGCGGCCCTGAAATAGTCCTCATGCAGCCTGTAGATACGCTGCCCACCCTCTCGAGGGGGAGAGGCAGCTGGTTCAGGTCCCCTGCCCCTCATGGGGCAGGACTGCCAAATATTTAGCCCCTTGGCAGGGCAAAGGTTTCACAGTTTGTCACTTGGGTGAGGGGGAAGTGCAAGGCTGCCTCTCGGGGTTACGACCCAAGAGGTGGCGTATGGCAGGGGTCAGAATCAATAAGGGCATTGGGTCGCACAGATCCACTGTGTCCCAACCAAGGTTCCCAACAGGGGCTGAGGCCTCCTGACAGGGGTCAGCGGGGTCCGAGCCGCAACACGCCAACCCCGAGGTAGGCCCTATGGGACCAGAAGCTTTGGTGCCAGGGTCCGCGGGGTCTGAGCTGCAACACACTGCCCCTGAGATGCGACTCCCCATCGAGGGCTGAGACCCGCACTCCCCTGGGCTACCCCTGGCCTCGCGCTCCCGCCATACCTTGTCTGTTGGGCCTTTGGGGTAATCCCCCAGGGGTGGATTATAGAAGCCTTCCATCTTGTCAGGCGGTGGCAGGTCACGGAGTCCATCAAGCTCCTCCGCAAGTGGCAACTCCTCCAGGTCGCATGAGGTGGGTGGAGGCTCGGGACTCCCAGCAGCCAGGGGCAGCTCCTCCAAGTCGCAGGAGGGTGGTGGCACTTCGGGGAGCCCCATAGGGAACAGCTCGGGAGCGCCCACCTGCCTTGCTGGTGGCAACTCTCTCTGCAGGCCTGGGGTGAACCCGAACCTGAGCGGCAGCTCCCAGTTCCCAGCCACAGGTGGGCCCTGCCAGACATGTGGGCACAGGTCTGTTGGCCAGAGCCCAGCTTCCCCACAGGGCGGCCCAGGGACAGGAGCGAGCCAAGGTGCGTCCTTCCCCTTTGGCGGCTGGTTCTCAACTGAGCTGACTGCCTCCCTTTTTATACTTCCTGTTCCTGTCCCGCCCCTCCTCTTCCGGCCTGATTTTCAGGCCAGCTCTGGCTCCGCCCCTCCGCTGACAGGCCGAACCCTCTGGCCTATCTCCAAGGGGGGCTGCGCCTTCCTGCTACACAGCCTTCGTGGTGATTGTCATTTTGAGAGCTGAGCTGACAAATGATTAAATATGTCAGCTTTGCTTGGTATTTGAAGATATGTCTTATTCGTGCATCCTTTTTTTTTCCCCCCCTTTTATAGGTATATAATTTCTCAGTGCAGGATAGAAGTCAGTTAGCAGTTTGATTCCTCTTTTGCAAAGGCTGCAGGCTACTTAGCTAGGTGTGAAGTCAAGGCAAGGAGAAAGATCTGTTCCTTAGCACAAATACAGAACTTTTCCATTTTCTGCCCTGTCCCTCACAACCCCTGTGAAGGAGGTGAGTACCATCCTTGCCATTTTTTAACTGAGGCAGAGAGCAAAGTGACCAGACTGTCGGAGCCAGAACTGGAACTCCTAAGTTCCTGGATTCATATCCTATGTTTGGACCGTGCCTCTTATTTTTGACATGATTTCACAATGTGGGTTGCTGGGGGATGTTGGTATCAGGCCAGTTCTCTTCAGAAGCTGGCAAATCAATTGACTCTTGGAAGAAGGAAAATGTCTCTGAGCAGAATGAATCCCAGCTTCTCTTGACTGTGAAAACCCAGGCGAATAGAGAGACTGGTCTCATAAAATGTCCTTCCTCGTGCCAGGTGGTACAGTCCCGTCTGTTTGTCCAAGCCAGAGTGGGACTTTAAAGAGGCATTTTATTGTCAGATATATTTCTATGGTCCAGGGATATGTGCATACCTTGAGATCTTCATTGGCATGAAGAGTGGCACAGCCATTACTTATTAACTATGGAAGGCTTAACAGAGCAAAGCGCAGTGAAAGAGGCTGAAATCTTGCATGCTGTTTCCCAGATTGCTTGCAGCAAAACTCATCTCTAGGTCTGAAGATAGTCTTCAGCCTTGGGGGTAAGGAGTGGGAGTGTGGTATGTGTGTAATAAATGCCAGTCAGCATGACTGAACCCTCCCATGGTAACAGGGCAAGATGAGGTCTTGGCTTCCATACACCCTCTGTGCCTTTCACTGCTGTTTACCTGGCGAGTTGTTCTGGGGAGCAGCTGGTTTGTCCTAGAAATGAAAGCTGCATAGCCTGGGGTATATTGTTGTCTCGGCTGTTTATTAATTCAGAGGCAGCTTCAGCTATGCTGCATTTTACGGTAATAACAGCCATCAGTGGGGAACATCAGCACGGTATTCCTAGATTCCTGTTTCTCTGCCAACTTATTTTGGATCAATGCCTTCGGAGGGTAGGTATGTGATTTTTTTTTCAGTGCCCATTTTAATGATGTGCTGATGGTTCCTTTAGTCACCACAGATAAAATTTCCAAAAACATCATGTGATGTGGGCCCCAAAGTCCTATTAATTTTCAATGGGATTTAAACATCAGTGTGACTTGGTCACTTTTGAAAATTTTGTCTCATGCCATTCCTTGATCTAATTCTATAACAGAGATACCATATGAGCCCAGATAGCCAAACACACCTGCCACTCATTCACACGTCCTCCAGAGGTTTCTGAGGATGCCCTAAATGCACAAGAGCACATGTGCAAATTTCACTGTAGACCCAGAAGTGTCTCTCATTCTAGCCTACTCAGGTTGGACCCATCTCCTGTATTATTTAGAAAATACATTGCTCCAAAGAATCCCTGGCCCTTTAAAATTCATCTGACCTTCTAGAATGCCTTCCACCAGAGGACGACTTGGAATTCTTGTTGAAAGACTCATGTGTCCTTGGAGCAATTTAAAGAGCTTCATGTACAGAGAGCAGTGCCTCCGAGTCCACCAGAATATATCATTGAAATGTAGCTTGGTTGAGAATACTACTGTTGGACTTTTCAGGACATGGGGAGGTATGCCCCAAGAAGTGCTGATGGAAGGCATGTGGTGATTGGTTTTGGAGGTAGAGTGACAGATTAGGTGTAGAAAGTGAGATCAGATAGCTGCTGGCTTGATTAGATGTTTCTCCAGATGCTGTTACTTTACAGCTAGATTGACATTTATTTTCAAACTTGATCCTATGGCTTAGTTTAAGAGATGAAAGGCTTTTATAGTGTAAAGATGTGAGCAGGTCACAGGAGGATTTTGATGCTAGATTCATTACTCTGATGTTTCAAGAAAATGGGATTTGGGAGGTATTTTCTGGGGCTGGCCAGAAAACAATGTTCCATTTTGCAAAAAAAGAAAATTGAAAATTTGAAATTTTTTTCATTCCGCATTGGAACAAAAATGAGACCGTTTGGGATATTTCATAAAAAGAATGAAAATGGACTTTATAGCTTGTGCCTAGCGAAATTGGCTGGAATATTGAAAACATAGTTTCATTGCTCTATCTTGAATCAGGTGGAGAAGGGACATGACTCTGGGTCTTTCATATGCTAGGTGAATGCCCCAACCACCAGACTATTGGCTGTTCTGAGGGCCCTGTTTTCCTTCCCAGTGACTGTTGAATCAAAATTGATGTGTTCCAGGAAACATTTCAGTTTAGTTTGAATTTTTTCTATCAGCTCAGAGTCAAATAGATCTGGTACAGTGCCCTTCAAATCCAAGAAATGCACCTTCTACACACTTACCCCTGATGGCAGTTTTTAATTTTATTCCATCTAACCGTGTATTTTCAATTTTAGCTGGTTTTTTTTTTTTTTAAGATTCCTATTAGAATGATGACAGGAGTAAATCCTCAGAAATAATTTACTTAATCAGGCAAGTTCTCCAGTGTCTTGCAGCTCAAGGAATCTTGTCTGGAATGTTTAATATTTTGCAAATGCAGCCTGATAGTCCAGCAGTGATGACAGGCGTCCTGGAACTGATAAGCCCAGAGTTCCAGCAATGGAAAGTACATTTGTACTTTTGTAATATGCTTTAGTAGCAACGGGACTTGCCTTGGGAGTCAGTTAGTTTAAAGTGCTTGCCAGTGATCTTTCTGTGTTATATTATTCTCTCGTGTAGTAACTAAGCGCATCTCAGTTTTCATCCTCAAACCGTCCCTGTGCTATTATTCCCAGTGTACGGATAAGAAACTGAGGGACCCAAATGAGTTGCCCAAGGTCTCACAAGAAGTCTGGGGCAGAGCAGGGACTTGACCGCAGTTCTCCCATGGCCAGGGCTAGGATATGTAGTTCACTTCAAACACTGACTCACGAGTCCTTCCCCATTTGGCAACTTTACCTTTCCAGGCTTGTGCAGAGCAATTTGGTACCATATGAAAGACATATTGTTGCATTTCAGTCTTTTCCCCTCTTCACCCTACCCATCTTCTAAGTTGCTTAATGTGAAGGGCCATGTTACCTGGCACCCACACTTGCATTTACTGTTCGTGCCATATCATCACTCTGCCTTGTGCCAAACAGAATGATTAATGACTTGCATTCATTTCCATTTCCTCTCATTAGAATCTTGGCGGCCCTCGAACTTGGCTCCTGGTTAGCAGCTCTAGAAAGTGGGGTGCTTTTATTCTTACTGTTCAGAATTTGAATTAGCTGATAAACTTTTTACTGCAATTTAAAAACCTCTGGGACAAGTGAGCCTGGTTAGCATTTTCTTTCTTTCTTTCTTTCTTTTCTTTCTTTCTTTCTGGTGTAGAAAAACTTCCTGCTGAAGTCAGACCTAGGGGCTGGTCTTCATGTCTGCAACTTCAAATGAAGTCAATGGGAGCCAGCCTTTTAAAGTAAAATCACTTGGACTGCCAGGGATCATTATTGTTTCTATAAAATCCTGCATGCATCATATGATATCATAGCTAGCACTGACAACAAAGTTGGTTTCTGCAGCTTCTAGGCTCTTTTTCCTATTCAGAACAACGGCTTTGGTATCAACATGTGCCACGTTTCATGAAGTTAAAAGGCAGACTAGGACTTGGGCGACCCTTATGTCTCACTAAGTCCTTTGGGCTGATCTCTTGCATCATGCTGATTGTTTCTCTTTTGGCTTGTTTCTCTTGTATTCCTTCTGTGTTAGCTGGCAACGCGAAAAACAGAATTATTCAACATTCAACCAGTCATCTACAGAAATAAACTGGTAAGTTGCTAAAAACAGTTTCATCCTACTCCACTCTAACCAGTTGTTGGGGAACTCTGTAACATAAATTTCTGATGCTTGCCTCTGCCATTATGGTTGTCCATAATGATGCAGATGTCAAAGAAAGAGAGAGTGGGAATTCCAGTAACAGGGATTGAGATGCACAGCTGGAAAAGCATTCACTCTTCTGCTTTTGGAAATGACTAATTCTCCATGCAGAGGCTATTCTCAAAAATCTGTTTAACGACTCTCATATAATTCAGCATGCTCACTCTTGCTTACTGTGGTAGGAGTGGATGTGCATCGGAAATGAATTTCATCTCAAGCGGGTTAATGTTGTCTCAGGTCAGAGCCAGCCCTCATTTTGTTGTACGTAGCCTATGAGAGGTTTCATATACAGGTTTGCATTTCAAACTCTGTCTGATTTCTGCTAAGCAAGTCTCATGGACAGAGTTACCGTGGACTAAGAACAACTGATGGTTCCAGTTAATGGATCCTGTCAGTCTTCCCTGGGAGCAGGTAGAGTTTTAGGTGGGTAACCCAACTGTAGTTCCACTAGACATTCGATGCTGGAACTTTGTGAACTTCAAGACTTGAGGGCTCTATAGCCTTTTTCAGTTTGATTCCTTTCACTCTGTGACTCTGAGGTTTGCCAGAACTATTCAACTCATTCAAACCCTGAACTCATTCCCAGACTGCTTAGTTCTAGGTGGTTTTTACCTGAATCCATCCAATGAGTTAGATTCACCAACAGCTCATCCCAGATTCATTTATCTGGCCCACGTTTTGGATTTCTAACAGTGAATCTTGGTTTACAGTTTTATTGCTGCAGTTTTGCAAAAGAGAATGGCACAAAATTGGCTTGGCCTGAGCTAAACTCTGGAACTTAAACATCTATACCTTGGAGGCAGTTCCGATCTAGATGTAGACTTTTCATTTTCAAAGTGAATAGTAATAATGTGTTTGATAAAGATCAGTGAATGTTTATACCACACTTGCGTGTTGAAATATTGAATGGGTTGTTAAACCAGATTCCAATTCAGGATGATTTTGAATTTTCTTTACAGGGCACCAATCTTATGGGTGGATAGAAAAATGCCATTATGGGCAATACAGGTAAATGACTAGACCTAAGGCATTACAACATAAAGGCCATATAGATATATTTTGTGTAAGATTTATTCTATGTCAGTAGTGTTTCTCTGTGCGTCTTTCTTCCGGGAACAAATCCCTGAACATGTATAAACAGAGGATGCAGATTTTCATGGTGAATGGAAATACACTGTTTTTCTTCTGGGAGCAGGGAGATAGCCCTAGGTTAAACTTACAAATGCTAATGGAAAAAAACAAGTCTGTTTATGCAAATAATTAGTAAGATAAAACCATGTGAGTTTTGCATAGCTCTGTCCTCCTGGCTCAAAAAAGCTTGGGATAAGGGAGGACCTACAGTGAGGCTAAATAGAGTTACAGGGATCAAGATTTTCTGAGCAAGTTTGTTTCTCGAGCCCTCCCCATCTCAGTTTTTTAAATCTCTGATCTTTAGATTTTCTCAGGGTGGGGGAAAAGAAGGTGGTGTCATGGGTCCAATAAGTCTGGCTATTTTCACTCTCAAATACTTATTTTATTGGTGAAAAATTTCCCTGTGATGATTTTTTTTTAAAGTAAAATTTCCATCTACATTAAACACACCAGGAACCTCTTCTTGTTGTCTGTAGGGCCATGACTCAACCAGAGGGTTTGTCTAACCCAAAAGTAACACTGCTTTATTTGTAGCAGTATGGTTAAAGTGGCATAAGCCATAGTGTGGATTCAGTGTGGGCATAAATGGAATAAGTTAGACCAGTAAAAAGCACCTTTAGAATTGCCTTGACACTAATGGTTATATCATCATATTTGTTATATTTTAAATCCAAATAATCAACCACTAACTAGCATGGTTATACAGTACAAAAACTGTCTAGTATAAAGTGGAAACAGAGGATTTTCCATTGTGACCCCCAGTCTGTGCCACTCCCCACATTGCCCTGGAGTTCAGTAAAGCTGCTCACAGCCTCTGCAGATGAACTTTGATATTTGTTGTTTGAAAAGATGGTGGGAATTCTCAGATGGCAAGGCCATTCAAGTGGCTGGATGGCCTCAGACCTCTTCGATGATGCTTCAGATCAAACCTCAGGCAATTATTTTCTTTTATAATTTCTCTTCAGGTTAGCGTAGCATTAATCAGCTTCCTGGAAACCATGCTTCTCATCTATCTCAGCTACAAGGTAAGTGCCCTCCAAGTCACGCAGATCTGGATTTAGATTTTAAGGCCCAATCAAAAACCCCTAGAAATCAGTGGGAGTCTTTCCTTTCTCATTCCCTCTCACTCCGTAGCAGCTGCTATCCTCAGATTGCTCCCTATACAGCTTTAATGTGGGCATTTGAAATTCAAACATGGGCTGAATTTTGCAAATGGCCTCTGTCATTTTTTGATAGGCCAAATAAACCCCAGATTCAAGCACCCGCTGAATATCAGAATATTAAAAACCTGGATCTGAATTTGGCAGCTTGTCTCTCATCTCTAATCCAAATGGACGTCTCCCAGTTCTCACTCATCACAGAGATCACTGAACTGAAACAAACACTCTTCACTAGGCAGACAGGGAACCATTCCTGATAGCGGAGAGAAGTCAACTTGTTTCATGCAGAAAATAAAAATACACTTAGAGGCCTTTGGTCCCTGACACCTCCATGCAGCTCTGTCTCTGCGTCTCATCACAAGGATTGATCCTGTAAGGGCCTGGGCATGGTGGACTTGATCCAGCAAAATCTGGTAGCAAGTGACTGACATCAAGCTGACAGGAAGTCTTAGTGACTTCAGTCTCATGCTTTCTTCAAGCTAGAGTGTGCTGCACATCATGGTGGAGCAGGATGAGAAGTCACGGTGGCACATGAGTTGCCATACAGGGGACAGTCCATGGCCCATCTCATCCAGGATACTGTCTCTGACAGTGGCCCGTACCAGAGCTTTGGGAGCAGTGCACAGAGCAAGGCACTTATGGAGTGAGTCACCCCATCTTCCACTCCCAGCTCCTGGGGAGTGTAGGTGACAGGCCCTGTCTTGGGATGGGGTCAGAAATGGGTGGCAGATCTGGGAAGAAGTGGATCTCAGTAGAAGGCCCTTTGGAAAGGGGGCTGTGGTCATGTCAGCCTCAATGACTCCTCCTGGTATGGGGTCTGCTTCTCCACAGGGAAACTTTGTCGGGCACCTGTCCCTCTCAGACCCCAAAATGGACTCTCAAGCAGTCTCAAAAGAGACAAAGGGGCCTTCTGCCTACCTAGGTTTCCTTTAATTCTTCTGTCTCCTAAAGCACTGTCCCTCTGGACTGCTAGAGCCGCAGCACTTACTCATGGCCACAAGTCCTTCCTTCATTCTGGATCCTTATTCCCAGTATGGTTCCAGGCCACCTGCCTGGGTCTTGCCCTTTTTCAGGAGTCTCCTTCTATCCCGACATCTTCTACCATGAGAGCTAGACCCTAGAGAGACTTTCCCTCTGACAGGTCTCTCTCTAGCTGAGCTCTCCCAGACAGATGTGTATGGAAATTGCCTGGCTCCTTCCCAGCTGGGTCTGATAAGAAAGAGCCATCTGATCCCTGCCAGTAAGGATCAGCTGATGGGAGGTGGGGGCCAAGATAGCTGACTGAGCCCAGCTCCTCTTAAAGGGCTATTCAGCCTGTGACAGTGGCTCAGCTGGGACATTTGTTAATCTTCTACTTCATTGCCTTCAGAAGTGAGACTGAATGCGCCAGTGCCTGTAAATCCTTTTTTTTGCCACAGAGCTATTAGGTTCATAAAAACCATTTCTTATCCCTTCTGCTGCATGCCTATAGCCCCTTTGGACCAGTTTTCTGTGCATCAGCCTAGCTACTCACTGTTATTTGCATTACAGCCCAGGCAGATGGATTATGTTCTGTCATTTACTGAGCTTTCCCACAAAGGAGTCTCTAAAACAGCACATGCGGGGCACATTTCAAACAACATGGATTTTCTCTTTGTTCTGTCAACTTCATTCTTCCTCTCTCCCCCTGGTCACTTTGCATGCAGTTGTTGGTCCCTGTACAGCAGCACTCATTTGATTTCATACTGTCTCATAATCACCACCTTTTGTGGCAGTCATGGCTTAGAAGTTTTATCTATTCTATGTAGGAGATGAGGACTTCCGTCTACAGCCCTGTCACTCTGGCTGCATTTACTATCAGAGAAAGAAACCTCAATAAATGTCTTCTGTCCTTTGGAGGATTTTTCTTTTGTTCTTTCTTGCCTGTGGGCAGCTTACTCAAGCTTTGTCTAGCTGGCTTTCAGCAAGGTCTATTCAGCCATGTGTCCTTTGAAAGGAATTCTATTTGCATTTTCAATAAAGTTTGCAGCATGTTGGATGCCCTCTTTCATTTGCATGCTGATTCCTAAACTCTTGATGCTTAATTTAAACAGTGGTTCTGTAGTCTTGTGTCTGGTGTGAAGGCTCTGCAAGCTGGCTGCAGAGAGTGGGAGACAAGAGAGACCCAAATCTCAGTCACTGGTGCTTTGTACAATCACTTTCACCAGTACAAAGTGAGTGCAAGACATAGATTTTTGGCCACATTTTGCAATTGCTTTGCACTAATGTAAACGAGGCAAGAGGATATTGGGCCTCGAAATTCTTTTCTGGTTTCTTTATTGTGGGAATTTTTCAGCCAGGGTAGAGGCTGTTTGTCTTTTCTTCCATTGAGACATCACATGTTCATGTAAATGTATGCAGTAGCTGGTCAGAAATGGAGTACTGGTTGATCACTGGATGACTATGAGCCACCAATGCAATGTGGTCATGGGAAAAAGCTAATGGGGTACTAGGATGCATCAGAAGAGGTATGTCCAGTAGAGTTAGGGAGGTGTTAGTGCCACTATACAAGGCACTGGTGAGACGCCGTCTGGAATATTGCATGCAGTTCTGGTCCCCCATGTTTAAAATTGGAATAGGTTCAGAGAAGGGCTACAAGGATGGTCTGCAGAATGGAAAACCTACCTTGTGAGAGGAGAGTAAAGGGGCTTGGCTTGTTTAGCCTAACCAAAAGAAGGATGAGGCGTGATATGACAGCTCTCTGTGAAACCATCAGAAGGATAAATACTAGAGCGCTAGAGGAATTATTTGAGTACAGCACCAATGTGGACACAAGAACAAATGGATACAAACTGTTCATCAGGAAATTTAGGCTTGAAATTAGAGACAGATTTCTAACCATCAGAGGAGTGAAGTTCTGGAATAGCCTTCCAAGGGGAACTGTGGGGGGCAAAAAATATAACTGCATTCAAAACTGAACTTGATAATTTTATGGAGGGATGGTATGATGGGATGGCCTCCTTTGGAAATGGACTGATCTTTGATCTTTGTCTACTTCTGGTGGATGTAGAAATGGCCTAAGAAGGGAGGGTAGATGGGGCGGGTCTGAGTTACTACAGAGAATTCTTTCTTGGATGACTGGCTGGTGAGACTTGCCCACATGCTCAGGGTTTAACATGTTTGGGGTTGGGAAGGAATTTTCTCTCAGGGCAGATTGGCTAGGGCTCTGGGAGGTTTGCACCTTGCTCTGTAGTATGGGGCATGGCTCACCTGTACCAACATTGTCTGTATCTTGAAGTCCTTAGATCATGATTTGCTGATGTAAATAACTCAGTCACAGGTTAGAGGCTTATTGCTAGAGTGGATGGATGAGGTTTTTGTGGCCTGCATTGTGCAGGAGATCAGATTAGATGATCATACTGGTCCCTTCTGACCTTAGAGTCTATGAGTCTGAGTTTTTCCTTGGTTTTTCATTTGATTTCATGTCTTATCTAAGCCCCCCATTGATTCTTGCGAACTCACCCACAGGAATGACACACACAGCACCTAATATTTTGAAATGAGGGGATACAAAGAGATGTTAGTATAAAACAGGGGTCTCAAACACACGGCCCATGGGCGCATGCAGCCCCTAAAGCTATTTCCTGTGGCCTGCAACAACATTAGTTTTACTGATATTTCCAATATTGTTGTATGAAAAGGTTTTAGTTTTGCAGCTCTCGGGCTAACATACTAGCCCTTATGTGGCCCTCGTGGTGATTTGAGTTTGAGACCTCTGGTATAAAATCTCCATTGGCCAGCTAGGAAGAATTCAAGTAATGCTCTTATTTTACTCCTCATTGAAGACAGCTTGGAGTGTGTCTAATGCAGAACACCAAGGAATCCCATGAAGACTTGACTGACCACAGTTTCTTGATTTTCAGAAGCCTCCCAAGTTGGAGTTCGATGGCCGGTATTCAGTACAGTACAGTTGGTCAGCCAGAGCTGGGCTCTGTTGTAAATAGACATCTCCTATTCTTTTCCTATGCTTAGCCCACTCAAGAGGGCATCAGAGTGGAGACAACCCTCTAGGGCCTTTCAAAAGCTCTAGTTGTGTTGAAAAAGACAGAAAGCTGGGAAAATTGCACCTGAAAACAGAATGAGCTCCTGGACATCAAGAGATCTCTAAAATGGGTTAGAACCTTCTCCATCCCAGGTGAAGCACTGGTCCACTGGCTGGCTGTTTGTCTGATCTTCTTTAAAGCCTCAGTTCTGTTGTTGTGTGAGTACTGACAGAATCCAACATGATCCTGCTTCAAGACAGTGATCGCCTGATGGTCTTTCCTGCCTGTGTCATAAACTAAGATTCATTCAGAAATTATCCACTGACCTTCCATGCCTCATCCCCTTCCCTCTGTGCATCACGCTCATGCCTAGCCTCTTACTTAAAATATACATCATCAGTTCTTTGTGAACAGGGCTGCTTCTGCCTGCTGTGAAATCCCCAATGTCCTTCTGGTGGCTACGACATAGTGATAGCAGGAAATGACCCAAATCAGAACCTTTTAAATTGTCCTTTTTACTATTCTTCTGGGGTTATTTAATTAAATGATTTTTTTCCATTCTGCAGGGAAATATCTGGGAGCAGATTTTTCGCATTTCATTCATCCTTGAAATGATCAACACAGTGCCCTTTATAATCACAGTAAGCATTTGCTTTTGACATTTTTAAACAATCAAATTTCAGTAAATGCTACACTACAATGTTTTAATTATGAAACCATGATTAATGGGTGTCTATCCAATGTCAGGAAATATTAAGAACAGGTCAACTCCTCCCTGCCCCAAAGATTTTTGTCAGTAATATATGACTTTCTGGGAATTTTTTTTCATTTTTTGGTTAAAATTTTTGTTCATGTTTGTTGGTTTAATTTTTTCAGTTTCTTGTGGGGTTGAAAACTGCATTTCATGAAATTCAGCCAGTTTAATTTCCATGTCAGAACCCAGAAGTGGCTGCATTTCTCATGGTTTCATGTTTGTGAACATTTTCCTTAATGTGGGGATCATATGGAAGACATGCTGCCTATCATTAGCCCTGAGAGAGCATTGTTTGTGACTTACACAGATACGGGCAGATATAATCAAGACCCCTGTGCCAAAGCAGAGCTCACTGCACTAACATGGCCAAACTTTGTGGCAATAATTCAACTCCACCAGAGGCAGTGACTTTGGAAGATGTAGCTTAGACCCATTTCAGGGATTTTCACCACTGTCATCTACCCAAGCTTACAATGGTGCTGAATTACAGCCAAGCCGTATAGACTACGTTGAATATAGGAAGACCAAGGAAGCTCTACTCCAAGGTCTGAAACTTGAATTGATGTAAATCAGCGTAGCTCCATTACAGTCTAGAGGCTATGCCGACTTGCACCAGCTGAAGGCCTGGGCCTAACTTTGCAACAGGCTATTTCTGTTTTCTGCAGAGGCCAATTATATTTGAGTGTTCCTCTCCCAAAACTTTGCAAACTAGATTCTTAGCTATAGAGCTAATCATTGGCTGACTGTTTATGACTTATTTAATAGAATAGTATTACTTTTTGTGAGTGTTTTCCAAGTAAACCTGCAAATAACTGTTGTTTTCTAGATATTCTGGCCCCCTTTACGGAATTTGTTTATTCCAGTTTTTCTGAATTGCTGGCTGGCCAAGTACGCCCTGGAAAATATGATAGTGAGTAGCCAAAGGTCACTTACTCCCTTACATAGTAGCCATAAATGTCTCCTTGCTCTTACATTCTGGATGCTTGTTTTACACTAATATTGGGAAACTGAATTTTAGATGTCCTTACCCATGCCCCATCTTTGGAACATATCTCAGTGCTCCACTTTCTGCCTTCAATCAAGAGACAGCAGGCTGTGATGTGGACAGGCTGCTCTGGGACCCTGTTGTCCTGTGGATTGTGCTGCCAAGAGGGTGATTCAGGTTCATACTTAGGGCCAGTTTTTCGAGTGCACAGCAGCTGCAAATGAAGCCAAATGTTTAAAAGGTCCTGGCACCCAGCAGCTCCCATTGTGAGTATTAGTACTGGGTTTTAAAGCTTTTCTGAAAATCTGGCCTTTTACTGAGATTCCTAAATGGGAGCTGAGTTCTTCAGGAGATCTGGCAAGATTGCAGTTATAACTAAAGGGCGGGTTTGCACCTAAGTATTTATCCGTGTTGTATGCTGAGTGAGACTTATCCTTTTTCCAGAATGACCTGCACCGAGCAATACAGAGGACGCAATCTGCCATGTTCAATCAGGTGCTGATTCTGATATGTACCCTGCTGTGTCTTGTTTTCACAGGGTAGGTGTTTTGCTTGGTTCTTCTAAAACATTGACTTGCCTGCATGACACATTCATTCAGGAAAGAAACATTTTAGAATAAGGCAGTGATGAAATAGATCAAGGGAAAAACCAAAAGCTCTGACCATGAAAAGGCTTATTTGGGGGCTTCTCAGGACTCTCTGTGAGGAGTCACATGCTTGAGCATGACTGCAAGATCAGGCCCTGACAGAGTGAGGTGGAGGGTGGAGCTCTGAAATGTGATAGGTGTGGGTCACCTGTGTGTGTCACTTATTTTGATCCTGCTTCTCTGACTGGCAGAGAAAATAACGTTAGAGCCTATTCTGGCTACAGGTTACCCAGCTTCTGGAGCAGGCAGTTGTGGATGTAGGCTTCATAACAGGCTGGAAGTTTCCCATCCATTCAATGTGGGGCGCCAGCCCAGAATGCAGTAACACAGACAGACATAGCTCTGTCATGGGCCAGGAGAACTGCTTGGAATGGGGGAGCAGAGAACTCCTGTAAAGGGTTTTGACCCCTTGCTCCAATCCTCACCATTCTGGGGCACACATTCACATTATTCCAGTTAAATAGCTTCTGCTTGCTGAGTACTGCTGTGATTCTTAAGAGGAAGGGCCCAAGGTGAGAGGAAAGTTGCTAAGGAGAGAACCATAAATTTATTACAAGCTTTAAAGAGCTGCCTTTTGCAGTGCTTTTAGTTTGCGTCTCATCTGTTCCTTTCATGTTCTTTCAAAAGTTCCAGGCCAGAAACTCAGAGAAGCTTCTACACATTTGTTGCTCATCATTAACTGAGTTTATCATCATTAACAGAACATTAACTGAATTCCAGACCTTTTGAGGTTCTCAAGTGGCTCAGTGCGCTATCGCATTGTAGTCATTAGGCATGAGAGTACCATATACAAATACATTATTGGTTGGCAACATAATTCAGAGCCAGATATTCAGAGTCACATGAGAAAATATCAGTATGTAATTGCATGCCTAATTTGCATGCACAGTTAACAGAATGTCATTACACCTTAGGCACTGAATGCCCATATTTGTTTCAAGCATAATTAATTTTCTGTGGCTCCTGTTCTGGGTCTTTGGCCTTGGCAAGGTGAGATACCACATTTGATCTTGGCACGGTGAGAGATGTGACCATGATGCAAGCTTGTATAATTTCAGTGCCCAAACTGGCACGCACCTTATCCATCTAATAGATGGAACATCAGCCCTTCAACCTCCTTTGCTTTCTCCTACTCTAGAGCATGGGGGAAATGTGACTTGAGAAAATAAAACCCCCGTTGGATGTGTGATGCATTGCCTTTTGTTTTGGTTTCCTTTTTTTTTTTGGTAACCCAGACAAGTCAGCCCAGTACAGATTGTTTTTCAGTTCCAGTTTGAAGCATGGCCCCTCAAATGGAGATGTGTCACAAGATGCAAGATGGAGCAATTACTCTGCTTTTGTGTGTGGATGTGGTCAGAGGCCAAGTGCTCTGCTGGGTAGTGAGAATCATCATGAGGCTTCACCTCTAGCTGACAGATACCAAGGCAGAAGGGTTGATCTGCCAATCTTTTTTCTCCCTTTCCGTTTCCTTGCCCTTTTTTTCAGCTCCATGCAAAAATATTTGCTTTCTCTTTAAGTTGGGGAGAGAAATATTCTTCACGTCTGAATGACAAAATCATCAACGTCAAGATAACCTGTCATGTGTTTTGGTAACTAGATTCAGTTGGGCTGCTGCTTCTGTTAGTGGACAGGGAAAGAGAGGGAGAGGGAGCTGCTTCTTTAGTAAAACCAGCATTGAAGTAATGGTGTTTTCATGCCCTCTTGGCTACACTCCCTCCTACCTGTTGCTCTTGGGGACAGAGTCCTTTTCATTCACACAGACGAGGGTGGGGGGCACAACTGAAGGGGCCTGCAGAGCTGAAGCTGTCTTGTTCTCAAAGGTCTAATGGAAAAGTCAACAAAACAGACTTTATAAGTTACCATTTGCACTTCACCGGTGCTATTTCCTGTTGACCAGAATAATGAAGAATAGAGTGGTTGGGGCGTGAATTTTCATGGTGCTCACTGGGGGCTGGGAGGGGTTAACCGCATGACCCCCATTGGCTTTCAGTGGAGGAGTGCTGCAAAACGTCATGCAATGGTTTGGAAACTTACCGAAGATTCTACCAGTGGCATGCAGCGGGAATTTTCCAGCCTGATTCCTGGATTCTGGAGAGGCCTGGAGAGGACTTTTTATATTGAGAAGAGCATCATGGTTTAGGGCTGTTTATCCAAACTAAATTGAACTCCCAGCCTTTTTATATCCACCCATCACAAATTATACAGAGCCAAATTCAGGGTCAGTTGAACTCGAAGGAGTGTGTCAATGGTATCAGTGACATCGGTATTTCATCTTCTGTGATTAAGATATGTATCTGGTGTGACTCAGTCTACACAAGTGGTTCCCAGACTTTTCAATAACATGGCACATTTCAATGAGACAGACAGTTTCCCAGCATACCCACTTTTTTCAGCTCAATTGATTGCTTATAAATATGACATTTACTTACACTTACTATGGTTATGGTCTTACCAAAGGGGTTTGCAACATAGTGCATACAACAAGCTAAAGAAGGTTCCAATGCATTCATAGTTCAAATCTACCAGAAAAAAATACATGTCATCTCAATTTTGCCCTTTGGCCACCTGCATTTGGAATGTTCAAAAGACTGATACCTCACTTTTAATCTGAAAAGTAATTTTCACAAATTTTATGAGTTGTAATTTTGGTTTGATATGATGTTTTTTAAGCTGAAACAATGTCTGTTTTACATTGATTTTCATTACCTTTGTACAAAATTTCACATCACACTTGGACAGTTCTCACGGCACACTGGTCGAAAACCACTGGCATAGACTTCAATGGGACTACACCAGTTTACACCAGACAGAACTGTCCGCAAATGTTCAGAACACATTTTTATAATGTGTAGAGTTTTGGGGTTTTGTTTGACTTTTTCAGGGATGTTGATGACAGGTGAAAGAATCAGACTTGTTCTACTGACTCACAGCTTCTACTTACCTTTCTTGGTCTTCCTGAACATTTAGTTTCAGGCAGATCATTTCCTATTTTAGGAGCCAGTAGTCATGACTAATTACACGATCTTAACAGAAACATTATAACTGGTGCATGCCAGGTTCATAGCTGCCTTCTGTTAAGTGAACATGGCTAAGAGCAGGGCAGTAATTGTAATGGCATGAGTGACTCAAGCGATGATCACGGAGAGATGTTTTTAGACACTAATTCAGCAGTGACTGTTTGTACATTAAGGGCCGTTGCAGTTCCTATATATGATCTTCATCTATGGGAGGTTACTGTGGTTGCTGAATTTTCATTTGTCTAATGGGCCATAGAGTCATCTGCCAATTAACAGAGCCCTTTACTCTGTGCATTTAAAACAACATGGACTTCTTCTAGATATTTAGTGTCTAGTCAGACCTTTGGCATTTGTTTACATCTGCCCTGTTCTGTACCTAAAATGATCCTTCACTAGTTGGGATCTTACATCTCCACTAGTCTGGACCCTAAATGGACCTCGACTGATCTGGACTGATCTGTAAGTGGACAGAAAGTGAGGCTGATGAGGATGATAGGTCTAAACATCCAGACAGGTCTTTTAAAGTAAAATCAACTCCCTCACATTGATCTGTTTTTTTACATAGTCAATATACTTTGCCTTTAGCAACATTTGCCCTCTGTGCATCTATATGTATTTCCTAGTCTATTTGATGACACAAGAATTAAATTCTAAGGCTACTTATGTCTGGCTTCTTTTAGCCAAGATGAGTTATAAACTTTTAAAGTTATGCTGAATGATTACGGGGGAGATTAGCTAACTGGTTCCAGAGGAAAACAAACAAGGAGTCCTGTGGCACTTTTAAAGACTAACAAATTAATTTATTGCATGCGCTTTCATGGGAGAAATCCCACTTCATCAGATGCTTGAAGATGGACAACCTATGTCTTCAAGAGTCTGACAAAGTGGGATTTTCTCCCATGAAAGCTCAGGTGATACATAAATTTGTTAGTCTTTAAAAGTGCCACAGGACTCCTTGTTTGTTCTGCTGGACTAGTCTAATGTGGCTAGCCCTTTGGTTCCAGAGGGTCTGTGTTTCCAAAGAGAGAGTCTCTAAAGTGGTGGGGGAGGGGGGAAGTAAAATGTAATAGCAGCATCATGGTTGCTGAAGAACCTCATATGAAGTCAATTGTGTCACCTGAATCACATCAAGGAGGGGGTTCAGGACTGAGATTCCTCTTTACCTTTCTGCAACACTCAGCTGATAGGAAATGTCAGGCCTTGTATTCCATCCCACCTACACAAATATTATTGTACTATGAGTTTGCGACCTGAAATCTCGAGTTGGGGGTGATGTTCTGATGAGCATATTGAAGTATGGAGAGAAACATCTGGACCAGACTGAATCTCTGCACTAAAAATTCTATCATGTTGGTTGGATGTATCCCTGGTACAAGTCTGCTGAAAGCACTGGCGGTACACCAGGGACAAATTCAGCTCATGAATCTAATAGCTTCAAGACTTCTAGGCTGTTCTTCTGCAAGGATCAGAGGGCCTTCAATCCCCCTGACTTCAGTAGGAGTGGAAGGCATTATATTTTGATGCTACTTGGAGTGCTGTGTGAAAAACTAATGGATTACATGCTCCCTTTTCTCTCTTCCTCCAGAACCTGTGGCATCCAGCATTTAGAAAGAGCAGGTGACAACCTCTCCCTCTTCAAGTCCTTCTACTTCTGCATCGTCACCTTCTCCACTGTGGGCTATGGCGACGTGACCCCAAAGATCTGGCCCTCACAGCTCCTGGTAGTTATAATGATTTGTGTTGCCCTCGTCGTGCTGCCCCTCCAGGTAAGGGCAACACAGTCGTGAAGAGAAAGATGCATTGAGCCCCCATTACACACAGCAACATTTCTGGCATAGCATGGCCCATGAGAAGTACCAGTGGAAGGGTGATTTCCAGCTGGCTGGCCAGCTGAGTGGGAACATGATCTGAGATTTCCAGAGGAGACAGAGGAATCCTCAACTCATGGTACAGAGGGAATTTAATTTTGGCTCTGTTGAGGCACTGTCAACAAGCCACTGAGCTGTGGCATTTGAGGCATCACATCTGGGAGTAAACAAACCAGTATTTCTTCTCCACCAGCCATTACCATGACATGGCAATGACAGCCTATTGCCTGAAGTTTTCACTTTCTGTCACTGTTTAATGTCAGGTGAGGGAAATAGGGAAATGAGCTTAGAAAAGGTATTCTTCTGGGATTGAACAGTGAAGGTATGTTTCCTTTTCAAATTGTCCTTAGAAAGAACAAGCAAAAGATTTTAGGTGGGCATGGATGAACATTAGCAGGATTGCTAGAAAACATGCCACAGTTTTCAGATACTGCCAAGAGATGGCTAAGTGGCGCGGGAGAGAATCATGTGGGGAATTTTGTCACAAAGGGCCATACCCCAAAATGCATCTCAGCTATTGCCCCATCATAAGAGACACTCATCAACATAATGGGAAATATTCTATATGTGCTATTCTGTATGTGATGCACATTCATTTTAACATGTATTCATGTGTGTTGAGCATACATACATATCGCAATACAGGAATAGATAGGCCTGTAGAGATCATGCACACTACAAAAAAAATCTCAGGATGTTTGTCACTTAATGTCTCTTGAATAAAGCCACCCATTCCAAGAGGGTGTACAGGTGAATGTGTGTGTGTCTGTCTAGCCTATCTGTGTGTTCTCCATTCTCTCTTTCATTCTGTTACAGGCATTTGCATGACACCCATCACTATAACACAGCACACACATTACATTACTGTGTATTACACACAACAATGTATGTGTATAAAGTCTACTGTTCTTTGTGTAGGGCTCCCTTCACCTTGCCAGGTGTACCTGGCTAACCATTATATCCCTGGCTGTGCAGTTTGTCACAGTAAAAGTGTTCTGCATCTTTAAACGTGTTCAGCATCCCGCGTTCAGAAATGAGCCTTCTGCTTTTGTTTCCAGTTTGAAGAGCTTGTGTACCTCTGGATGGAACGCCAGAAATCAGGGGGGAATTACAGCCGCCACCGAGCACAGACTGAGAAGCACGTTGTCCTTTGTGTCAGTTCCCTCAAGATTGACCTCCTAATGGACTTTCTGAATGAGTTCTACGCCCATCCCCGTCTGCAGGTAAAGGCATTGGCATCTTACTTCAAGGTTACCGTTGTTGGCAGATAAACAAGTGTCCTTACTGAGCCTCGGTGTGGGTAGATGTTCCTGTGAGTAATGTGTGCACTGCCCACCCCCGAGCACATGGAAGAGGGAAGGCAAAGGTTCTGTGACAGGAATACATAGGAGGTAAAAAAAAAATTCAGTTTGACCAGATTAGTCTGTAGCATAATGCAGCAGTGGGTTTCAGTTCACTGTATAGAATGCACATATCAGGATATGGAAACAGCACAGAAGAAATATATTTTGTAATAGTCCTACTAGATTCAGTAGCCTGCAGAGCATACCTGCCTCAGTGACACCACATGGTTTCTGTAGTATCTCAGCATATTGAAAATGCCCATCCAGATGTGATATTTTGTTTGTTAGACAGTGTTTTCCAAATTAAATGTCATATACAAATAAAATGTTTGGTTGTTGACCCCCAGAAGGATGTAGCCAGTGCCAAATAGAATAATCCAGTCTACTCAGTGCTGTTTATCAGTGAAGGGGTGTAACTTTCAGCCCACTACTATTAAGAACATCTCACATGCATCTTATATTTGCAGCTAATTCAAGAACCAATAAAGATTTCACTGTCACCATTATCAGCATTGGCTCAGTATAGATTTCATTGGTTAAGCCTTGCTAATTTTGATCCGAACATGCAGCCCTGTAATAATTCAGTTGTCAGAGATGCCTGGATTGGCACTGTTGTGCAAAGGGGATTGATGTGCTTCCAAACACTTGTGATGTCCAAAAGCTGGTGCAGAGCAATCTCACAGTGTTAATAGCATGACACCGAAACCCGTATGGAGCGCCCTGCTCAACCAGTCAGTGAAGCAGCCTCACCGAGCTGGTATGTGCATACAGAGCATAGCACTGTGAGGCTTACAAGCAACCACTGGCTTTTTTCTTTCAGGATTACTATGTAGTGATACTTTGTCCGACAGAGATGGATATACAAGTTCGGCGGGTTCTTCAGATTCCTCTGTGGTCTCAGCGAGTGATATATCTTCAGGGCTCCGCACTGAAAGATCAGGATCTAATGAGAGCAAAGTGAGTATAGATCCAACTGTAGCAAGAATGACAGATGCAAGGGAGGGGAATAGCCCTCCAAGACTCCTGCGATGGCTACCAGCATCAGTATTTGTAGCTATTCAGTGCAAGAAACGTGCACATAGGGTAGCATTGACAACTATACTGTACATTTTCCAAGATAAGCACAAGTGAGTCAGACTACTCCAGAAGGACAAACAAGTAGTTTGGTGGCACTTTTAAAGACTGACAAATTTATTTATCACATGAGCTTTCTTGGTAGATAATCCTGCTTGAAGCATCCGATGAAGTGGAATTCTCCCGCACAAAAGCTCATGTAATAAATAAATTTCTTAGTATTTAAAAGTGCTGCCAGACTCTTTGTTCATTTTGCTGGACTAGACTAACCTGGCTACCCCTCTGGTACTCCAGAAGGGAATCCTCTGTCCTTCTTGGATGGCTCCAGTAGCCAATCTAACCTACATAGACTTAAAAGAGGTGCTGGACATTTCACTACAAAGCTCCAGCCTGTGACTAGAATCCATTCTTGGTTAAAATGAATGCTACTTGTATGCTGTTGCCTAAAGATTTGGACAGTTCCCATTAGCCAGACACAAAGGTAAAAGGATGCCAAGAAGAAAAGCAGCTTACTAAAGCCTTGTCTGTGCTAGAAAATTAAGTTGGCTTAACTACATTGCTTGAGGGGGTGAAATATCTACATCACTGATCAGTGTATTAAGTCCACTTAACCCCAAGTGGATACGGGTCAACGGGAGAATTCTTCCTAACTACCTTCTTTCGGGGAGGTAGGTTGCCTACGCTGACAGGAGAACCCCTGCCGTCGGCATAGGTAATGTCTACACTGAAGCAGCTATGCCTCTGTACCATTTCAAGCACAGATAAGCCCTTATTAGGGACACCCGTCTCAGGGCTGGCAACTTAGGATACATTCTAACTGATGCAAACAGCACAGTCCACATTTAAAACTCACTGGATACCAAATGGGGGAATGTATTCTTCACCACAGCCTCATAGGGTAACAGGTTGTTCTGACCCCAGTTTGAACAGTCATAAAAGATTCGTGCACCACATACATCCATTTTCTCTGCCATTGCTGTAAAACTCTTAAAAATAAACTTCAGATAATTGAACTCCAGTAAGACGTCCTTCATTTTGTGGATAACAAAGCAAGGGGTGGACTGGAAATGGAACAGTGGGGCTTTAAAATTTCTTTAAAGGCTGCCAATTACCATGTACTTTTGAAGCCGTCCCACCCCAGTCGAACTCTTTTAAAAAACTCTGCACTTAGCTGATTGTTAAGGGGCTTAGAATAATGGATTACATTTTTTTTTCTTATTTCTGGATTCAGCAGCCAGTAAGCGAAATTGATGGCAGCAGCTGCAGAAACCCAGGTTTATCGTCTCTTGTGAAATATAAGAGCCTAAATGGCCAGAATCTGGCTGGGGAAAAGGAGACTACAGCCCCTCCCTGCAAAGAATCTGCTTTTGCTAACAGTGTAACTCTAGCTGTACATGGCAAAGGAGCTGGTTGCCCTTCTACAGTGAGTTTCATTTGCGGTTTGCAAAGCACTTTGCAAATATTAATTGTGACTCTCAGCAACCCTGAGAGGAAAATTAATTCTAGACTAATTTTTCAGGTGACCTGTCCAAGGTCACGCTTGAGATATCAATAAGGGCAGAGGTGGTGCTGAGAAGGTGCAACTCTGAGCTCCTGTTCCAACTCCTAGGAGACATTCACTAGCGAGAGTGAGATGTGGCCCCTGCACAATTCAGGGCTGCCAGAGGCATGGGGACCTGATGCCAGTGGGGTAATGTGATATTCACTCCAGTTCTCTTGCTCCTGCACGCACTGGTTAAAGTATAATTTGAGGGGTCCCAGAACCTTCCTAATCTCTGGGACCCCTTCCTGTGTTGTCTGGGCCCCCTTCATGCATGTGTGGGCCCAATTTTTCTAGATTCTGGAATCTGGGCCCTAGAGCTCTGGCCCATCACATTTAGTTCCAGAGCATTCTGGCTTACTTTAACCCCTGCCTGCATGGCCCTCCTATGCCCCACCCCTAGAACACCCCTGATGGGTTCCCTCCTTGCCTTACTTAGGGGTGGGGATGGCGGACCAGGGAGAGCCACTTCTGCCACATTTCCTCCAGCAGAGCTCCTGTGCACGAGGCTTTGTCCCACTGCATCCCAAAGTGGAGAGTCCAGCACATTGTTTACCCCAGCGCAACTGGATTTGCAGCTCAACTCGTTTTAAATGGGCACAGCTGCCTGAGGCTCTCAAAATCCCAGTGTAGACAAGGCCTTGTTTTTCTCCTCCCCTCCTATAACATGGCACATTCCACTATCACACTTTCCAAACCCCTCTTCTTCCCCCACCACCCCACCCACCCACAGAGCTCTTTTTCCTACTTCGCTCTTTTGTTTCTTTTCTTTTTTTCCTGTCTCTTTAATTCTCAGAATGTATTTGCCAGCTCACAGGACAGTTTACACATCCCTCAGAACAGTGGAACTGGTCTTTTATTTTTCTGGCCATTTGTGTGTCTCTCTCAATTGCTTATAAATTCCTATGGAGTAAATTTGCTTTACATTGTTCAGCATATCTGCTGAGGCCTCCTTGGGAAAATGAAATTTAAAATTAAAACCAGAGAGAGAAATCATATTTAAATCAAGGTTACTGGAGCAAAAGAGAGGGTAACACAAAGGGGGTGCAATTTCTCCTTACAGTGACGTTGCTCTGCAAAGGCAGTGGAAAGCACCATTAAAGATCATACTGACCCATCCCCACTGCCTAGCCTGGTGCACGTTTATTATTAATTGTGTTTGGGACAATAGAGCCTATGGCTGGTGGAGTTCAGGCACTGGTTCTACGAGGAACTATAGAAACATAGAGTTTGTGTTCATGGAAGAGTTAACTTGAGCTTGGAGGGCATGATGGGGCTTATCTGTCTCTTGTCCATACACAAGATTCTGTCCCCTGAGCATGTTGGTTCTTTGCATTCAGGCTAGCTGGCCCGTTGTGGGGTAGCTAATGCTCAAGTTATAGGGTAGCCTGACCTCTTCCCAATGTAAATGCAGGCTAAACCACTTGAGTGTGTCTAGCTCCCCAGTGCCTTTCCACATGCCCCTCCTCCCCACACTACCGGTGTCCAGAAAGACAAACTAATTCTCCAACAGAGGGGAAAGAATCATGGGGTGACTGAGCTTTCTGCAGAGCTAAATTGCTATGGGATGTGGCCCAAAAGCCCTAATGGTTCCCATGAGGGAACGTAGTGCCAGCATGGATGCAACATGAGGGAGCCTGACTGTTCACGCCGGGGCTAGCCCCACACAGCTGTACTGACCGGGGTGCTGATCACCTAAGTTAACTCTGCAGTGAAAACACGCTCCATGATGCCATCTCTGTCTTGAAGAGTTTGCATTCTAATAGACTAGACAGATGCAGGGATGTGACATGTGGCCATTAGAGTCGCTTTCCACAGTTTACAAAGTGTTTAGTGTCTGTCACCTGCTGGAGCCAGAAGCTCCATTGTTTAATTACCTGAGCTATGCCAGGTCCTTCCACAGCTGAAATAAAACTGTGGTAAAATAATGGCTGGCTTTCTGTGGCATTCACAGACACCTGTGCAGAGAGCTAGCCATCTGCTTGCAGTCCTGTCAGCTTCCTCAGGGGGAGATGGTTTGACAGTCCCCAAGACACGCAGGGTTGTGAGGCATCTCACCACTACCTGCGCTTGATGTGAAACAGCCTGATTTGTGCCCCCTGGCAGCTAAGCTCCCTGAAACCAACAGCTACAGAAGCCACAGGCTCTCTGTCTGTCTGTCAAGGCTGCTGACAGATATGTACCAACCCTTGCACACCGCTTGAGGCATTCCCCTGTGACCTCCAGCCCTGAACCACTGGATTTTCACAGAAATTACCATGCTAGCTGTCCACAAGGGAGCGGTATACACTCAGCTTGACTGGTTCAGCTCAGGATCAAGTCATTTCCAACATCACTGCTGTTCCCATTTTGGTGCATTTATTTTGCTCCATAATTGCTACCAGCAGCATGAAATGGCCTCCTGTCAGGTTTTCTCTGCCCCTTCTTGTGATGTGACGGATGGGAAGGAGGGCTGGTGACCTGATTTCTAGCAAATTTTAGCGGTGTCCATGTGTGTCGTCTTTGAGGACCACTCAGAAACCAGGCCAGGAGCCTCTCAAGCTGTGTGTGCGCGAGACAGACAAGGTCTCTGGCTGTGTGTCATTCATGGAACCTTTTGTCTTCACAGGATGGATAACGGAGAGGCCTGTTTTATCCTCAGCAGTCGAAATGAGGCTGACCGCACAGCTGCGGTAAGACAGGGCTGGACTTATTGTAGATTCAGCTGTCAGTACCGGAAGGGACCATTATAATCATCTAGTTTGACATCTTGCATAACGCAAATGTGACAGTGCTGGCGGGGCCGAACCCCTTGGTCAGCCCGCCACCACAATAGCATAGCTGGCAGGAGGGCAGCAGAGCTGGTAGCCGGGTGAAGGGTGGTTACCTGAAGACATGGGCACAGATTGAGCAGCCCCCCTCATAATTAATTAGCCCACAAGTGGCAGCTATCAGTGAAGCCCTAGAAGGTTTATAAGCCAGGCCACGCTCCAAACACACTCCAGGGTGCATGAAAACAGAAGTTCTCCACCCAGTGGTCACAAGCTGCAGGGGTGACTCATGAAAAAGTGTCAGGAGGTCACAATTCACTTGATTTTCCCCCTATGCTAAATGAGAGAGAGATCCTAGCTGGGCAGGAGGGATTGTCCTTGGCAGTGGTGTTCTGGTATGTAAAGGGGGGGCCTAGAATGGCAAAGGATGAGAACCACTGCATTCAAATAGGGTGGCATTCTGCAACCTTGGTGTTTTTCCACAGTCATATGTGTGCCACAGGGCTTAGTCCATGTTGCCGAAAAAGTTCCCCTGTTCCTATTTGCTGATCTTGCTCCTTTCATGAAGGTCTGTATGTGTCAAGTTGTCTCACTAACTGGTGCATATTTACCGAGATACGTGCAATTTGAACAAGCTACCAGTTTCTCCAGATAGGCTGGGGCAGACAGCGTGCAGAAAACGGCAGCCACCCAGCTTTTCAGTTATAGAGAGCTCTGGGTGATTCCAGGATATGTTATTTCTCTGTTTCATTTTCATTCTGCACCACACATTTGCTCCTACTGTTGGACTGCACATCTCAGGTGGGAAGAGCAGAATGTTCCTGGTGAACAGTGGCTCCTGCTGGCTTTATGTTCCTGCGGGACTGTAGAGAGGCTTTAGCTGGGATTTACAGTGAAGCCACAAGCTGGTTTGCAGTCACGGCTGATTGAAGTGTGTGTTATACCATCAATTTAGGGCACTTCTCAGATAGCGGGGATATTTCATATTGAATTATTACTGGTAGTTACCAAGCTCTCAGGCATATCTTCTATCAGACCCTATGGGGCAGGCAGTTTGACGTGAAGCCCTCCCTGCCAATGGGACAGTTCAGATTCCAATGTATATCTGGTGCATGTGGCTTTATCAAGTTCAGTGCAAATGGTGAATCAGTTACAGTTGCAGATTGGGATCCCAGGAGGCTAAGGCTGGGTTTTCACAGAACCCTGAAGGAAACTTGCAAATCCTAGACTGAGCTTCTTTTGTCTCTGCTGTTTCATTTCAAGTCTCCAAATTTGTTCTCATGGGTTGCCTGGAAGGACTGGGTCTTTGCGGTGAATTTGCCTGTGCTTGTCTCTCTGTGACCTCAAGACATTATTCCTTCTAAATTAAATCCAAAACACGGAGGTTCTGGAACTGCCCAAGCTGCCAGAGGGATGTTCATAGCATTGCTCTTGTCTTTCTCTTTCCTCAGGACCATCAGACCATCCTGAGAGCCTGGGCGGTGAAGGATTTTGCTCCTAATTGCCCCCTGTATGTTCAGATTCTAAAGCCTGAAAACAAGTTTCATGTGAAGTTTGCAGGTGAGTTCTGTGTGGTGTGTGCAGATCTGGGCTCCCCCTGCAGGCTACATCTTCTTGCCTTACTCACATAGGGAGCCCCATCAGGAGGCTTTTTGCTGAACACTGCTGCAAGTCTATGGAAGTTCCTGAATATTCATGGCAACTCACCACTAATGTGTTCCAGTTGTGAGTCTGAACCCTTTGCTGCCAGAGTGTTCACTGCACCGGTGGCAAGATCTCTAGTTTCTTGGTCCTTCTAGCAGTTATTTTAGGATGTCCATCCTCCACCTGTTGCAGCATAGGAATTCAGTTTAATAAAAAGTGTTTCTGGAGGTGAACCTGGCAGTTACAGGCCAGCAAGCCTAACTTCAGTAGCAGACAAATTGGTAGAACCTATTGTAAAGGACAGAACTAACATACGTTTATAAACACTGTTGGGGAAGAGTCAACTCAGCTTTTGTAAAGGTAAATTGTGCCTCACCATTTTGTTAGAATTCATTTGAAAGTGTCAACAAGCATGAGGTTAAGAGTGATCCAGTTAATATGGCATGCTTAGATTTTTCAGAAGGCCTTAGACAAGGTACCTTACCAAAGGCTCTTAAAGAAACTGAGTAGTTATGGGATAAGAAGGAAAGTTCTCCTAGGGATCAGTGATTGATCAAAAGATAGAAAACAAAGGCTAGGAATAAATGGTAAGTTGTCAAAATGGAGAGAGGTGAACAGGGTCCTGTTCCTCCTCCCCCCCTCCCCACCAGGAGTTGGGTTGGGATCTGTCCTATTCAAAATATTCATTAATGATCTGGAAAAATGGGGTGAAAAATGAAATGGCAAAATTTTTCATGGTAGTTAACACCAAAGCTGATATTGAACCAGAGGATCTCATAAAACTGGGTGACTGGGAACAAAATGGCAGATAGAAGTCAGCATTGATAAGTGTGAAGTAATGCACAATGGAACAAAAAATCCCAGTTGTACAAGCAGGTTCCAAATGATGGGTTTAAATTAGCTCTTGCTACTCAAAGAGGAGATCTTGGAGTCTCTGAAGCTGTTGGAAAACTTCAGCTCATTAGGCTGTAGGTGCGGTGCCTTGTCCTTCTGCGACTGAATCTGTGCCAGGCACTGGTGTTTGAAGTCAGGGGTGGTGTTAGCGAATCTGGGGTCCTGGGCAGAAGTCAAGAATAGGGGTGCCCCTTGGGGGCCCTCATTCTTGAGACTTGCTCCCCTAGTCTTGCCAATCCCCCGGCTCTCCCTGGGTCTTACCACTGGCTCCCCACCTGCCCCTGGCCTCGCCACTGGCTCCCTCCTTGCACACCTTCCCAACCCACTTACTGCACCCTCCTGGCTCCCTACTTCAGCTGGCTGGCAGCCTAGAGCAGCTCCCTGGCCTGGCTGCTCCTGCCCCGGCCCACCTGAGTGTGTGCCAGGTGGTCAGGTGGGAGATTTATAGGCTGCTCCAGCTCCCAGTATCCACCCTGCCCCCATGGGCAGGGCCCCCTCCCAGCATGAGGATCTGGACAAGTGCCCAGGCTGCCCCCCCCAGCCCCGTAGCTAAGACCACCTATGTTTTAAGTTCAGCTCTTTCCCATTCCTCTGCCTTGTGGGGTCTGGCTTGGATTCTGTTCACTTGGCAGGTTTCCATTCTGTGAATCTATTTTTCCTCCCTGCGTTGACTCTCGTTTTTATTGTTTCCCCTGTGTCATCCAGGGTGAGTTTCTGATTAGTTGAAAACATTTATGGTGTGTGCTGGAAACAAGATGCTTTTCCCTTTGGCCCCCTGCTGTGCCTATTCGATCTTAGCTGACTTTATGGGAACTGAAACATAAACAATCTCCAGTATCCTCACAAAGCAGTCAGTGCATGACCCCCATCCTCCCATGCGTAGCAACTGGTTAGCTAGCACATCATCCAAAGACCATTACCAGAGGTAGGAGGTATGTAAATCAGAAGAATGAAAGTGCTGCTCAGAGGGCAGCAATTGCACCGTCTTTTTCATTTCAGATCATGTGGTCTGTGAAGAAGAATGCAAATATGCCATGTTGGCTTTGAACTGCGTCTGCCCAGCAACCTCCACGCTCATCACCCTGCTGGTTCACACGTCCAGGGGCCAGTGAGTCATGTTGCTTTACTCATGAACCGTCTCCTGCTTGTTGGCATGCTTTAGCACTTTCTTCAGTCTGGGTTGTCTCCTTAAATTGTGCATTGGATTAAAAAAGAGATTGGGCCTGTGTTACACAGGTTAGATCCAGACCTATATTAACTTAAATCTGCCTTAAGAGAATGGATGAGCTTGTGTTACAACAGGACGGGACAGACTCTTAGGAACTCTGGAGGCTCTGTTCTGGACTCTGTGACAGCCTCCCTATGCTTGTCACTTAGCCTCTTTTTGCTTAGTTCCTCATCAGACAAATGGGAACAGTAGTGCATCCGTTCTCCCATACTTTGCTATTTAGATTGTAAGTTCTGTGGGGGGTAGGGGCTCTCCTATATACATTTCTACAGCCTTACCTGATCATGTTATACATTACCCAGTAAGGCAGGATAGTGTGTTGTCCTTGGGAGAACAGAAATCAAGGGGCTGGTGCTGAAATCCGCTCCCTGTAGTGCACACTTTATTTGTATCCAGTTTGATACAGGAGCACTAGGTAATAAATGGTGAAACATAGAGACCTGGCAGCTAACAGTAAGTCTTGGCATGGCAGTTGCACCGCAGTGAATGACTGCCCGCTGACTCTTCACTGTTCAACGAGGAGGCATCTCCCTGTGGATACATGACTGAAGGAGTGGGACCGTTTGTCACAGGCACCCAACACCATTCAGCACCTGCACACTAAACCCAGCAACTGAAATGATACACAGTAAATGAGACCAAGCACCCAAGACAAAGAATAGGAGGGTCCAAGAGGCACTGGTGCCTAAAGGAAAGGTTAAATGAGATATACCCAGATAATCCTCCCACTGCAAAGAAAAGTGAAAAAAATCCTAATTACCAGCCAATCTGAGCTGGGGAAAATTCCTTCCCAGTCCCACCTATGGTGATCAGTTAGACCCTGACCATGTGAACAGGAGCCAGCCAACAAGGCCCTGAGAGAGAAAATGCTCGGTGCCACCTCGGAGCCCTGTCCCCTCTCCCCACTCCTAGTCCAGTTTCCCACTTCCAATCGTGACCACTCCTGATGCTTCAGAGGAAGAAGGTAGAAACTCTCCCAGAATGCCCTGGGGGGGGGGATCCCTTCCTGACCCTGCTGGTGGTCAGCTGAAACTCTGAAGGATGAGCTTTAGGGATGTAAGTCATCACTGAAAGGTATGCCCCAGAGCTATTGAGCCCTTCCCTCCACCATTTACAAGCAACCCCATCATGCAATTGCACTCATACATTTTTTAATTAATTTAATTGTCTGCCTCCCACAGCTCCTTTTAGGTGGCTATTCCAGAATCTCACCCCTCTGATAGTTAGAAATCGTTTTCAAATTTCCAGCCTGAATTTGTTCATGGCCAGTTTATACCCTTTTGTTCTTGTGTCAGTGCTGCCCTTTAGCTTCAGTAGTTCTTCAGCCTCCCTGGTATTTACCCCCTCATAGCCTTCTTGATTCCCTATTAGAGCAGAAGGCACTTAAAATCAGAAATTAAAATAAGCCTGGAAATACTGAGAGCTTACTGAAAATACATGGCCATTGTTTCATTGCTGATGGCCTAAAATGCAGCAACATCTTTAAAAGCTCCTGTCTGTCAATGGGATTTTGTGGGATTTTCTACTACAAAAGCTCATGCGATAAATAAATTTGTTAGTTTTTAAGTGCCAGAGGACTACTTGCTTCTTTTGTCTGTCAGTGTATGCAGTAACAATAATATAGAACAACATAATTCAGGACACTGTTCTCTACTTGTCTTCAGCTGGTGTGAATTTTCTTTTGATGAAGATCTGGCCCAGAGGCTGTAGCTGTAGGGAACTGGGGTCCTGCACTCTGTTAAGGTTGGAGGGTAGATGATCTCTACCACTGAACAATGGAGATTCATTACAACTGCGAGAGGTGTTCTGTCACTTCTGCCTCCCCCCTTTTCAGCCCCATCGCTTGGTCCAGTGAGTGGACACCACAGCCTCTAGCTGAGGGCACATCTGCTCAGACACTTGAGGGCCAGGATGGCAGCAGAGCAAACCTTGGGTCTCCTTCAGTCATTCCACGAGGCTGTCCTCAATAAATTGTATGACCCAGGGAACTGGGATGTTCAAATGCCCTTTATTTAAGTTCCTGGTGGCAAATATGGCACCACCTCTTGCAGCAGAGGGCGTGCAGGGTAGGCATGAACTTTGAAGGTGCAGACTCATCATTTCCCCCTGCAGTTCCCTTCCTGGCTGCCAGCATCCCCACTGACACAAGCATCCTTGGAAGGGACTACCTGGATCAGGCCCATAATTTCCACAAGAATAACTTTAACCTAAACAAGCTTGCCCCCACTTGCCAAGTGCTTGAGAGTGTTGTTGGTCCAGATGCCCCCAATGGTGGGGGGAAACCCTAGTGAGAGGACACCATGGTCGTGGAGCTGAGCACAGCAAGCCCCTAACAGGCAGGATTCTGTTTCTCTGGTTACAGAGAAGGACAGGAGTCCCCGGAGCAGTGGCAAAGGATGTATGGAAGATGCTCAGGCAATGAAGTGTACCATATCCGCATGGGGGACAGCAAGTTCTTCATGGAATATGAAGGGAAGAGCTTCACCTACGCTGCCTTCCATGCACACAAAAAGTGAGAGCCAGCCCAGCGCAGTTCCTTGAAGCCCTAGTGTGGGGGTCCCTTGGGGCTTTTGTAACAGCCTTGTGTGCTGCAGTCATTTAATGCTCTTGGCAAGTAGTGGGGCTGTGGGGACTAGATTCATTCAATTACCTCACTGGTGGCTTGGATAGCTGCAAAGTGAGAGCTGAGTCTGCACCTGCTTCTGTTCCCATGTGCTGGCTCAGCAATGCTGGTGTGAAATGTTCTCCATGGGCTATTCAGGACCATTGCAAACAAAATCAGAGTCTTTTCTCTGGTGAGTGGCCTTGAGCATCTGCATTGCCCTTCTGTCTTAGGTACGGAGTCTGCTTGATTGGCATCAGGAGGGAAGAGAACAAGAGCATCCTACTGAACCCTGGGCCACGGCATATCATGGCGGCATCTGACACTTGCTTCTACATTAATATCACCAAGGAGGAGAACTCTGCCTTTATATTTAAGCAGGAGGAGAAGCAAAAGAAGAAAGGGTTTGCGGGGAGAGGGATCTATGATGGCCCCTCTAGATTGCCTGTTCACAGCATAATTGCAAGTATGGGTGAGTCCTTCTAGCTCTCCATGGAGCACAGCCTGTTTTAGTGAGCAGATATCCTCTTCCATTGTCATTCTTCATGTTTTTTTTGTTTTTTTTTTTAACTCTTGACCACTGTGGACAATTCCTTTTGTGGTAGAAAAGCAGTCCCCCTGCTTAAAGGAGATTTAGGAGTGGTTGGTGTCTGGTAATGAGCCGGTGGTCACATGCTAGCTTTGGGATATGGAACGCCTTCACAGTCAAGTGCACAAGCTCTACGGTCCTTTTTCTGCTGACACAGCTGGTATTGGTTGGCTGAAGCTAGAAACCAGGACCCAAACCCAAATTTGAGTTTGTACCATAGTAAAAGCTGAAAACAGTCAGGGAGTTCTGTCTGATGGTTAGAGTACACAGTGGGCGGTCAGGTTGGCTGGATTGTACTCTGCCACTGTGCGTTGTGTAACCTCAGCCAAGTCACTTAATCCCTGTGACCTAGCTATGCTGTTTGCTGGCAAAGACAGCTATTCACCTCCAGAGTTGCTCTTCCAGTGATAGCAACAGAGGAGGCTGCAGGATGGATGGGGCTCAGTTTTGTTTGTATTTTTGTATCATCCTGTTGTCTAATCCTGCTCAGAGAACTGTGTATTCTACTGCCTCCGGTTGCTTTCACAGGGGTGAGCTGTACTGATGGAGAATTGTGGCTGTGGAGTTTGCAAGCGTAAATGCAGTTTCACCCACTCTATAATAGGATAACACCATATACTTCTCAGACAGCTTAATATTTGCAAAAAGCTTTAAGTGCTCGGAATTCATGCTATTAGGCATTTCCTGGTTGTGCTAATTGCTAATAACTGGTTTCTGGGTAGTCGAAGCAATCTGATAGATCTGGTATATCATGTTACTTCAAAATACAGTAGGAACAAATGCTGTCTTGAGCTGCATGTTCTACTCCCAGTGATTTCACTGGGAGTCCTCAGCACAACTGGCCTTAGGAATGAGTTGATCCTGTTATAGGTCCAGGCTACTAATGGCAAGGGCTGTACAGTTCTGCTATGTACAGTAATTAATGGACGCTCTCCCTTTGCCTTCTGCCTCCCCAGTTAACAAAGCCCCTTCACTGCAGAGATAGTGCCAATCTGTGCTCTTCTGTCATGACACTTCCTCTCCCCGCACCCTTTTTCACCTATTGTTCTGTATCCAAAGAATCGCAGGGGAAATTAACTTTCTGCCATTTCTCCTGCTGCAGGCAATCCAGCACCACCCCCTTGGGTCTCTGGAGAAATGGAATGACTTTCTCTTTGGCAAATTTGTTTTAATTTGAGTTGAAGGATATCCTGTACTCTGCAGCAGTACAGATGAAAAATAAATGAGCCAGAAGCACTGGCTCACTGGCTTTTTACAAAGAAAACAGGGGCAGGGAGAAAAAACAATTGAAAGTATTGCCAGTGATGGAATCCCGCATGGCCCTTCACACAACAGATGTCTGTATATTCTCCCGTTTGAAATAGCCCAAGCCACAGGCTGTAGAACAAATGGGAGCCCTTTTCTCTTATCTTTTTGTACATGCTATTCCAGGCCTTTGGCTTTGGTCCACAGACAAAACGAATCCCTGAAGTGGCTTCTTGAGCATTCATGTTGCTCAGTGGTTTCTTGTCTTTGGCACAGGCAGGAGCATAGGGGGAAGGAAAAGATCTATAAGAGCACCTGTGTCATCTCCCTGCTGGTGCAAGATCTTAGGTGCTCCTGCTGGGAAAAGCAGCTGATGCTCAACAAAGAACTAAGTAAAATGATTAAGAAAAGCTAGTCTTGCCATCCACTTTCTGTAGCAGAGAATATACAGAAAACCCACTGAGACAGAGCAGCCGATTGTAGCTTTCCTATTATTTCCCCTTGCAAATGACCGTTTGTTTTTAAATTGCCCTTAGCAGTGAAATGCTGTCAGAAGATTATTAAAATGTTTCCTCTTTGTGCCATGCAGCTGGCCTCCGCTTTCCCCTCTGGCTCACAGCTGTCTCATGGCCATTCCAAGCACTGGGGCAAGCTGCAAGACTAGGATAGAGGCTTTGAGGCATGGGGCTGAGAGGCAGAAATCTGGGAGGCATGAGCAATGTTTAAACTTCATAGTTCTGGTGAAGAAGATGCAGGAGATACGTGGGCATTTCATTAGGAAGGGTGGATCCATGGAACAGCTTCTCCAGGACCCATCTGCTGGGAATTAATGCTGCTTTCCGCAGACAGCCACAAGAGACTCATTCGATGGCAAAATGGCTCCTGCTGGAGCTTCATTGCCCAGGGAGCAGGGACCCACACACCAGCAAGGAGAGGTGGCCATTCCATCTGGGAGTTGTCCTCTGTCATATTTCCACAATGGGAACCTCAATCGTGGGATAAGGACTTGGGAGTCATAGTAGATAATCAACTGAACATGAGCTCACAGTGTGGTGCTGAGGACAAAATAGATAAAGCATTCCTTGTGCATAAATAGGGAGCTGTCGAGGAGTAGAGAAGTTATTTTACTTGTATTTGACACTGGAACAACCACTACTGGATTTATGGGTTGAGTTCTGGTGTCCACAGTTCAAATAGTTGGTTGATAAATTGGAGAGAATTTGGAGAAAAGGTAAGAGCCCTATTAAAGGAGTGGAGAACATGCTTTAAAGGATAGATGCAAGGAACTCAACTATGTAGCTTAAAAAAGAGACGGTTCAGGGTGAGTCGATCACAGTCTGTAACAACCTACTACAAGGGAAACAAATATGTGATAATTGGCTCTTTAGTTTAACAGGCAAACATACAAAATACCCAGTGGAAGCTAACCTAGGAAAGTTCAGACTGCAAACCAAGCATACATTGTTAACAGTGAGCATAATTAACCATTGGAACAACTTTCCAAGGGTCATGATGAATTCTCCATCAATAGCAATTTTGAAATCAAGATTGGATGCTTTTCAGAAAGATCTGCTCTAGGTCCAACAGGAATTTTTGTGGGGAAATTTGGTGGCCTGTGCTAGAGAGGAGGGTGGACTAGATGACCACAGTGGGCCTCTCTGGCCTTGGAGTCTAAGACTATAAAATAGGAATACCTCTCCTTCTCCACATCTAGATTCTTGGATGGAAAATGCTCCCTGCAAGTGCTAAGTGCTGTTAATGCTCCAGATGTCCAGTAGCATTAACGTTACTTGCTCCTGTAAATACGCTATGCTTTGAATGAAAAATAGGCTCTGCTGTGTGCAGTTTAAATCATGCATAGCTTCATGGTGGGACAGGATGCTCTCATGGACTCTAAGGTCAGAAGGGACCAGTATGATCATCTACTGACCTGTACAATGCAGGCCACAAAACCTCACACAGCCACTCTTGTAATAAACTTCTAATCTATGACTGAGTTAGTAAAGTTCTCAAATCATTATTTAAAGAGTTCAACATACAGAGAATCCACTATCAAGTGAGCCATGCCCCATGCTGCAGAGGTGAAAAACTCCCTGAACCCTTGCCAATCTACCCTGGGGGAAAATTCCTTCCCAACCTAAAATATGATGATCAGTTAAACCCTGAGCATGTGGGCAAGTCTCACTGGTCAGTCACCCAGAAAAAAAATAGAATAGAATAGAATCATAGGCTTGGAAGGGACCTCATATCTGTAGTAACTCAGAACCCATCCTGTCTAATGCCCCTCCTTGGCTCCCTGGCACATCCACCTGCAGTAGTCAGAAATCAGTCGATTGCCAAACTAGGCTGTTCCATCATGCCATCCCCTTTGTAAATTTATCAGTGCGTGGTGTGTTTTCTCCAAATTCCCATGAATAATTATTTCCAGCTTCCCTCTGGGAAGGCCAAACGTGAGGTATGTCTGGACAAACCCAGGCACAACAGGAGACTTTTTCAGGAAGATAAACATTTATCCATTTACACTCAAGAGCATACATTTGCACAGATTCTCCCAGCAGCAAGACACAAAGCTCCTCACTGAACAGTATCGGCTGATGTTCTTGTTACTTGGCTTGTTCTCAGTGGGAGCTTTTTCAAAAGTCAGAAGAGAGACAGATAGAAATTGTATTCTGCAAGCAGGGCACTCGGCATTCAGCTAGTTGGCTAGACACAAGGGGTCAGAAGCCGCACTCTGGCGTTTTGTTTTCTGTGATCTTCACCACTTTTATAACTATTTAAAAATCTCTGCATTTGAAAAAGATTCATTAAAAACTGATGGTAATGATTTCCAAAAATGAAGACTGATTTTGATTTCCCTGCTTGATGGACCTTAAAAGCAACCGATTTTCAGAAAGGGCTGAATACCCGCTCCCTGAAAATCAGGGCCCTTTAAGGGGGTCCCACGTTGGGCATCCAAAAACTGGAGCCACTCAGAATCACTTCCAAACATCTTGGCCCAAATAGGCAGGAGAAAAGGGTAAAATTTTTGAAAGTGCCCAATTCCCCTTGAAAGTCATTGGGAGTTGGGTGCCTAACTTTCTCATGTGGATTAAAATCCCACCCAGACTCTCTTTTGAATATTTATTGGCATGGCAGCATTCAAGTGCAGCTGTCTGGCCTTGCATGTTTTGGCATCAGTGTTGAGCCACATTTATATTACAAAATGGATGTAGATGATGGCGTTTTAATGAGTAGGAAAGAGGAGCAAGCACTGGGTTGGAGGTGCCCCATCTTTGTGAAGTAATAGGAGGCTATTAACCCGCTAACGTGACTTAGTGAGGTTAATGGGTCCCCCCTGCTGTGAATTACAAGGGGGACAGTTAAAGGTAAAGCTTCATAAAGGTAAAGCTGAACATTAACTAAAAGAATAAATAATCCTTGAGTTCACTAGAAAACAAACATTGCTTTTAAGGGCCTTCAGCTTTGGTCTCAGAGCAACAGACGACCAGGTATGGTGTTAATAACACCGCTCTGAACGTCTTTAGGCCCTTTCATTGGCAGATTTTACCATGTTTTATGATTGTGAATAAGTGTGAACTTGAGGATCTGAACTCACAACCCATGATCTTGGTAAAGGGATAAGCTTCAGCCACCACTGAGAGGAAGGTGCTTATGGGCTGCAGTATAACTGCCTCTGCCGTGGGAGGATTTGCCAACATACCTGTGTTACTGTAGTGCTGAGTACACTGAAATTTCCTTTCCAGCTACCGACTACATCCAACCAATCCAAGCCTGTGTGTGGATAAACAACTGGGTTTTCACTGGCCATTTTGAAAGGTGTTCCACTTAAACATAAAAGAATAAAAGACATATTAGTTTGGCATGGATATTATCTCTGTCATTTCTCATTGTTTTTTTTAAATTCCCAAGTGCTTGACATTTTCCTTTGATTATGACTGATCCATGGGTTTAAAGCAAAAATCCCCCTTTCAGTCATTTTTGTAATATTCTCCTTGAGTCCCTACTTTACTTTCTGTTCTGGACAAAACTGTACCCACATTTTAACAAGACTTTGAACATAGTGTAGTGAACGTGGAATATAGAACTCACTTATGAATGCAAGAAAATAAGAGGTTTTTAGCGTATTTTTTCTTCTAAACTCAAATGCCTGAGGATTCTTTGGTGAAGAATGTAGATGGCACGGGTGTAGTTTGTATATAAGGGTTTTAATAGACTTGAAATTCAATGTGATTTATGCTCCTAAATTCCTCTGTGTTTCTGATCATCTCCCCCATGATAAGCACAATGGTGGGCAAAGGCCTTCATGTTCTGCAGCTACGACTTTGCAGACAGCAAATATTGCAGATTATTCATTAAAGTTTGAAATGCCAATCTGCCAGGGTAAGGTCACTACATCAGCATCCAAACAAGTACAGAGATCTCCTGAAGAGCTGCTTGGAAACAAGGCCATGTGAGGCAGGGAGCAGCTGCCAGGCGGTGATATTTTCACTTTGTACATTATGATGTGATTTTTCTGAACCAAGTGTTTAGGACTGTTTGTAAGCAGGAAGGGACCGGCTATTGCAACCCATACAAGCAAGCAGAATGTTCCCATTTATTTAAATGGGGGGAGTCAATGGATGTCTTCAAATGTTCCAATCAAACATCAGTTATTTTTGGTTCAAATATTATAAGAAAATGTATTGTGCTATCTGGGAAATTCAGTGAGTTGGAAAAGCAGTGATTAGAATAAAAAAAAAAAAGAATGGGTCAAATTGAGGGAGGAAGTTATGCCTCCTAGGCCCACCCACAAATTCAGCTCAGCCCCCCATAATAAGTCAAAATGAGACTTAGCTCACAATGTAGCTCCATAAAATGATCATCCCTTGCCTTTCTTGTAAGCTTCACCAAGCATCAGTGTTGTTCCTTAGCGTGTTTACAAGTTTATTGTTCAGCATCAGAGGCAATGTCCCCTTGGAATACAAGAGGGTGAGCTCACAAGTAAACGTACCTCACACTTTCAGAATGGATTGGTTCATATGTTGCCAGGTGTTTTTCCCAAGTTTTTAAGAAATCAGATCAAAGAAGGATGGAAATTTTGCCTGCCGTGGGCTTTGGTTTTCATTGTGAATGGGTCAGCTCTAGAGATGTAATATAAATATTTCCCAGCATTACAGTAAAAGGGGCACCTTATAAATTGATCATTACCCTGATGAATGTAGATTCAGTTTTGCTCTATACAGCACACCTCTGTCAGTAAAAGGGCTCAATTCTGTAAGATTCTGAGCACCGCTGGCTCTCATCCAAAACATGTAAGCACATGCTAACCTTTAAGAGTGTAAGCAGTCCTGTTAATGTGGCAGAACCAGTGAAAGCTCCTCATCCGAGTATCTGGGATACAGGTGTTGGGCTGCACTTTATATCAAGCTTCCATTTATACATTATTAATAGGTGTCTTAATAAAGAGGTAACTAACTATTATAGAATCCAGTGGGTCAGTAGGTTGCTAAGAACCTTATGCCGATGTGCTTAGAACCATCAATAATATGGGCTACTTAGGTCTGTAACATGCTTGTACCACCTGTTTGCTATTTATTGGCTGACTTTGTAGACCATTTATAACAAAACCTTAATGCAAAGTGGGACTGAATGTTCTTCCTATTCATTCTTCCCTGCTGTGCCATTTTGGCCAATGGATAAGAAAGTAGATAGAATGGGTGCTGATACATTTATTTATTGCTATTTATATTCTCCTTCCTTCCTCTTCTTTCCAGGTACAGTAGCAATGGACCTGCAGAACACAGAGTGCCGCCCTGTTAACAGTAGCAAGCTGACCCTGCCAGCCGAAAATGGGTCAGGCAACAGACGTCCTAGCATTGCCCCAGTCCTAGAGCTAGCAGACAGTTCGTCCCTCCTGCCCTGCGACCTGCTCAGCGACCAGTCAGAAGATGAGATGACTCAGTCAGATGATGAAGGACTTACTGTTGTAGAGTGAGTTGCTGTTTGAGAGCATCATCTCTTCATTTTAGTGTCACTGTGTCAGTGTAAACAGTCCACTTCCTGTTCCAAAGGGGTAGCCATGTTAGTCTAGTTCAGCAAAACAAACAAGGAGTCCTGTGGCACTTAGAGACTAACAAATTTGTTTATTGCATGAGCTTTCGTGGGAGAAAATCCCACTTCCTCAGATTCTTCAAAAACATGTCTTCAAAGCATCTGATGAAGTGGGATTTTCTCCCACGAAAGCTCATGCAATAAGTAATCATTAGCCTTTAAGTGCCACAGGACTCCTTGTTTTTTAGTCAGCATCATGCAGCTTGGGATTTTCAAAAGGCTTCAAGAGGTGTATCTGTCAAATTACCCTTGTCTTTCAACTAACTCCTTTATTATTATTACCATGAGACCGATCTCATTGTTTATATGGTGGTTATGACTAACAAGTCCTGATTATGGAGGAGGCTGGTAGGTGTTGTAGGGACATAAACCAAAACCAGCACCTGCCTTAAATCACTAAGAATGTGAGTACCTGAGATTCCCTTGAAGACTCCAATCACAATGTGTAAAGTTAGTGAGCTTGCTACGATTATGCTTTGTATTGTGATAATGCCTTTTATTATTTATTTGAGTTATTGTGAACTGCACTTCAGAGTTTTGCTGAGCGTTGATACAATGAAGCATCCCCCAACAATTCACAATAAATATTCATTCTTTACATTTTTGTTAAACCTCAGTAATTAGGTGCGAAAGATTCATCTGGGTTTAACACAAACCTGTCCATATCACTACTAATGACAGTTGCCATTTATCTAGTCTTTTCATTCCTTAGAGCCTAGGCAGACATGCATTCATCTAAATTTCAGTTTAACTGAACTGAAGGTTCTCTTTAAAAAAAAGTTTTGAGAGATGCAGAAATTGCAGAGTTGTGAGGCTGTTAGAGTTACAGTAAATACTGCAGGTTTTTCAGAAGAAAGAAAAATTAATAGCAAAAAAGGGTTAGTAAAATGGTAATTACCAAACTGGCTCAAATCAGAGTCCTGTTTCTGACAGTGGCTTGCACCCCTTGTTTTAGAGGAGGGACCAGGAAACCTTCAGAGAAAGGAGTTACGTAAGTACTTTGGAGAACTGAAATATTTGTAGTGCATGAACGATTTTTGAGCTATAAAAACAGCAAGCTGCAATTTTTGAGCATGTATCCTTAAAAGTAAAGATTCTGTGCTGAATGGCACTATGCTGTGTGACTCCAATGGATTATTTGATCAACCCCAGGGTGGGAGGGAGAAGGAATGAGGAGTCCTGCATATAGATGTCCTCGTTCAGATACAGTCCTGCCTATCTGGATTGGAGTTATGGAACAGCAAAGTCAGACTTGGATTGCTGAATGTGGGGCTTTCCTTTTTCATCAAGTGATGTCTCAATTAAACGTACAGCAGTAAAATGATGTGATGTGACACCTCCTTGAGCAGCAGATGTTATGGATGGAGAAGACTTAAGAAGTAGGTTTTCTCCTCCAACTCCGGGCCAGTGCGCATTTGTTTCCCACAGTGTGTTGCTGAATGCTTTATCTGGTTTAGCTCAGCTGATCCAGGCAGTGGCTCTTCCATCTCTTCCCTTCAATCACCGTTCTGTAGTCTAATGTCTTGGCTACACAGAGAATTTGCTACCATTTGGTCAATGTCTCCTGTTAGATATATGATTTAGTTGTTAATTACACCTTTATGAAAGACACACAGAAAGCATCAGTCTGTCCTAAAATGGCCAAAGAAGGAGCAGCGTTTCTGCTCAGCTTTGAGTCAGGGACTTTTTCATATTAGGCAATCCTGTTGCCTGCAGCTGTCATAAAAAAGCATCTGTCCTTACTTTGTCTCTGGCCATTTATACACATAAGAGTTCAACAGTCAATCAGGGTTTTGTGTGAACAACAACTGGGACTATGTGGCTTAGCTCTTATGGAAGCCACTGGGAACTGCCAGAATAGAAACATTGAAATAATACTATTGATAGGGCATTGCTAAGGACTTAATCCTGGTCCAGTTAAAATCAACTGAACCTTTGACTTCAAAAGGGTAAGACCAGCCTTGAGGTCAGATGCAGGAGTCACTAGCATGGACTAGGAAAAGTTTTCAGGTCTGCTCTATCCATTAAAATAGCCAGCAGGGCTCATCTTGGTATTTTGCACTGGAGTGGAAAAACTAACATATAAAATTATTTTACCCTTTGGTAAAACTCCTGTTTGCATAAATTAACTGCCTGTTGATAGTTTTTAGCTCTATTTTTGCAATATTGCTGGGGAACCTGTGATCAAATGTTATCAGCAATAATGTGCTGAGCCAAGCTGACATCATGGTTTATAAAATGGTGCTAGAGCAACACCATGTGGTCAAAACAAACAAGGAGCCTGGTGGCACTTTTAAAGACAAACACATTTATTTATCACATGTGCTTTCGTGGGAGAGAATGCTACTTCATCAGATGCTTTGAGTATGGAGAACTTACAGAATGGTAGCAAAATAAATGCAGGGAAGTGTAAGTCACAGGATCAAGTCAGACCGCTACAGCAAATCAAAGCAGTTGTTAAGATTCAAACAGTGGAGTACCGGAATCAGCAGGGAGGTGGCTGGAGGACAAGACTGAGTCACGGAGTCCAATTTGCATATAAATTCCAATTCTGCCATTTCTCTTTGAACCTTTTCTTTGTTATCTTTGTCTGATGAAGTGGGATTCACTTCCATGAAAGCTCAAGTGATAAATTAATTTGTTAGTCTTTAAAAGTGCAACAGGAATCCTTGTTTGTTTTGCTGGACTAGACTAACATGGCTACCCCTTTCGAACTTGGCACCATGTGGTCAGTTCTGTATGTTCCAAATATTTAACTTGTCAGACACTGACAGTGAAGTAGTTTTGCATTATTCACAGTTCCTTGTTTGCAGTTTCAGAGCAGCATCCCTTGACCCTCAGAATAAGTCACACTGGGCTAGAAGCACTTAGCAGTGGATTTAACAGAATCATCCCATCAGCGCACTTTCTCACTCTCTCTGGCTGTTCATGAGAGCAAAGTCTTTAAAAGATATTCAGGAAAACTTTGCACAACAAAATAAATGCATCTTTTTTTGGAAGAATTTATAAAACATCCTATTGTGATCTGCATAAGCCCATGAGGTTTCTGTGTTTCTAACCAGTCTGTGTGTGGTTAAATGGGTTTACAAGGGCAAAAGAAGGGTTCCTCATGTGTGTGAAAAATATACACGTGTCAAATGCTGATGGATATCGTCTCCTCTGCAGGTATGTGAAAGGCTATCCCCCTAACTCTCCCTACATTGGGAGTTCTCCCACTTTGTGCCACCTTCTACCTGTAAAAGCCCCTTTCTGCTGCCTGAGATTGGACAAGGTAAGAGGCTGATGGGACAGTATTTAATGTTATTTGCACTTGTGTTCATGGAAGGGGTTTGAAGCATTTTCCCAAGGTAGTGTAGCATTGTTTAGCCCTGTTTTACTGCTAGTGGTTAGAGCACAAGCCCAGGATGTAAGAGACCAGGATTCAGCTCCCAGCTCTGCCATGGATGTCACATGCGGCCTCAGGAAACTCACTAAATCTCTCTGTGTATTTGCTGCTGATCTGTAGAATGGGGACATGAGTACTTTCCCTGCTTCCAGGGGTGCAATGAGGACAAATACATTAAAGATTTCAAGGCAGCCACTATGGCAGTGGGGGCATATAACACCTTTGATAGGTAGAAGTGGGTTACACTGAGTTAATGATAGGGATGAGACTAGACTCTAGGTCTGCACATAGCCCTGTGCTTTAGCATTGGGCTGTGCTGATGGTCAGAGTTGTCTGATGCACAGAGCATGTCATTGATGGCCACTGAGAGAACAGACGTCATCCATATCTAGGAAAATGAGAATGTGAAAGGACTTGCTTGTTGGCAGCATTCAAGGGCAGACCCTGCTGTGGGGCAGAATGAGTCACGCCAAAATTGTGATTTGATGCTTTGTCTGTTGGCTGGTGCTTATTCTGTGGCTTTGTAAAAGATGTTTGCTTTCCTCGCACTAGGAGGGCTGGAAACATTTAATGGAAAAGATGCAGGAGCTCGCCTAGTGTTTCAGGATGAACTTTTCCTTTTAAGCAATAAGCACAGGGCTTTGTGCAAATAACCTGGCTGTTCTCTGTGTACTGCACTTCGGAGATCCCAGGAGATTGCTGTCTTCAACAACAGCGGCCATTTTGGGAAGCAGGATGAGGCACCACCATCTCATAGAGCAGATGCTGTGTTTAGTCCCAATAAAACTTTACTTTTATTCTTTCTTTGCTTGTTTTTCCTTAATATGAGCTAACTCAATCTGAGTAGGGGCCAGACAGTCTGGTGCAGTGTCTGCTCTGTAACACACTGCTTTTCTTTGCTCTGCCACTAAAATTTAGTCTTTTGAGTTGAATTGACTTGGTCTGACAAGGTGACCTGGATTTAAGCATGATCTTCCAGCAGCATGGAGGTAATGTATGAGCTCTCTTACTAATTGTCATGACACCTTCATGCTGCCTCAGTCCTTCACCTGTGGTTTAGCCAGTTTGATTCTCTGCAGCCAGCATAAATTAGAGCAGTAGGTTCAGTGGAGTGCAAGCAAAAGGTCGAAATACCAGTGAGGCACATTATCAGCTGATGTTGATGGTTCACACCAGCTGAGGATCCAGCCTTGCATCTGGGAACCGTATTGGTTTTCACTTAAACTCAGAACTAATCTCAATAATGTGTTAGAGGCTGGTTGACTCTGGATGTTGATCCAGAAACCAAACAGTTGAAATTCAGAGCAAGCCTGGTGTTCCCCAAAACCAGTTTTGATTTCACTATTGGGAACCCCAAAAGTAAACACACACCTTCATGTTTCTGTTTTAAGTCACTTGTTAAAATGCATCCCATCAGTCATCAGTCACTGAAAGTTGTTACTGTTTGATAGCCAGGGGTCTATGCAACAAGTCATTGTTCTACCAAAGCGTCTTGTCCGTCATGGACAGAAGTCCTTAGCACTAAATAGCACCATAACAACTATCCTTTTTTTGGAGGTCTCATCTGAGAGACCAAGAACTGACTAGACATGGAGATGGAGCTCCCTTTGGGAGAATGTGGTTCTAGGTGCAACTGGAGCAGTTTTGGTGAGTTTGCCTTTGCACTATGCCTGGTTAGTAGAGAACTAACCTCTCCAAGCTGGTTAGCTGAATCCCTTCCAGCAGCATAAAATTCACTTTCAAAACTTACAAGTGATAATGGAAGAGAGCTGGGAAGTGAAGTCATCAAAGCCTTGGCGCCCAGACATTGATGGCTAAAATTTGGGCACATTCCAAATCTTCTGTAGCTCAACTGTTTACAGGATCATTCTTTCACTCAGAGTACTCCACAATGTGTCTGCATGGTTCACAGCTCAGAGCTGTGCTAGCTCAGTGCTTTTGCCATCTCTGAATGTTAGAAGATTCTCCTTTCCCTGGGGGAAAACTCAGCCACTTTATCCTTAATTTTCTTGTGCTTAATGCCAGTGCAGGTGGGCAGCTGTACTGATGATTTCTGAGCCACGGTGCATTTCTGTCTCTTCACAGGGGTGCAAACACAACAGTTACGAAGATGCCAAGGCCTATGGGTTTAAGAACAAACTGATTATAGTGTCAGCAGAGACAGCTGGTAATGGCCTGTATAATTTCATCGTCCCTCTCCGTGCGTACTACAGGTCCCGGAAGGAGTTAAATCCAATTGTATTGCTACTGGACAACAAGCAAGTACTCTTTCAAAGTAGTTTTCCACTGCATTAGATATTTCTTTGCATTTATATTTTTTTCATGTTGTGTGTATATGGGAGGGTGGTGGAAGCACATGGAAAATTTTCACTTTTCTAAAATAGCACCTAATATATAGTGCATTTGATGGCCTGTCTTTCCTGTTACATCTGTTTTACACCATTGACTTCTGTGCATTCATTCCTGATTCATACCAGGAAGCAAGGGGAAAAGAAAATGCACCTGTGAACCTTCTTGCTGTTTGCTTCTCTTCTTCCAGGCCTGAGAACCACTTTTTGGAAGCCATCTGTTGTTTCCCCATGGTTTACTACATGGAAGGCACAATTGATAAGTAGGTGTCTTGTTTTCTGCTATGGCTATTTACAAAGTGTTGCAAAGCATGGGAGAAAATAACCCTGATTTTGCAGAGGAAACTGAAATGCTCAAGGTGATGCTGTACTGTCAATAGCGGGCACACCATTTCCACCAGCATTAAGGACCAGCACTTACCATATGGATGATCTGATGGATGAATGCCTGGCTTCACAAGCAGCATTGTACGACCTATTCAGCGGTGCTTAGCTGATCCCCATGTTATAGACATGGACAGCAACAATGACATTTGGATTCGGAGCTGAACTTCCCCAAAGTCTTATGTTCTTCTTCTTTGGACCCCTCTCTCCTTCCAAGACTAGCGCCACTTTTCTATCTGTCTGTCTGGATAGCTGTCTGGATCCCCATCTCTGTAGTACTGGAGCAGAACCATCTAGAATTAGGTGTGACTCACTCACACCTTGCAGACATTTGATTTCTTGGGCTCTCTAACTGGCATAGCTAAAGTTGGGAGATGGTCACATTATAAAAACTTGCCATTCTAGTGTACTCTGGGCTTCATCTCAAGTTTTTGCACTTCCTAAGATTCTTTAGTCTGTACTGGGCATGGTTATCAAAATTTCAGAAGAATTTTGAATGCACGGGATTGGATGGGCATTTATTCTGTGCCAATACATGGGTGTGTTTGCAAACTATAATTTCCAAGGAATTAACCTTTTGTCTTTGGCAATTGTTCCAGCCTAGACAGTTTGCTGCAGTGCGGGATCATTTATGCTGACAACTTGGTGGTTGTGGATAAGGAGAGCACAATGAGTGCAGAGGAGGATTACATGGCAGATGCAAAAACAATTGTCAATGTCCAGACCATGTTCCGGTAAGAAGCCGCTATGGGTTCAGCTCAGTCATTCACACCTGCCTCTCTTCTCCTGACCTGGGCATTTGGGAGCACATGGGTGCCAGTTATCAGATGGGAGTTGCCTATCTTAGCTGGCCTTTTCTGCAGTGAGTTAAACTGTCCTTGGTGCAAGGAGGAACTCTGCACACAGAGGGCTTGCGAGGTCAAGTTCCTATAGTGGATATTAGTCAGTGTTGCCAGGCTGGGCTCCTCTGTTTAAGAAGGACTGCATCTGACCCTTGCACACAGGCGTACTTGTTAATAAGGAATAGTCCTTGCCCATGGCCAGCCATCAGCACCACAGTTAATTGATAGAAGTAGAATGGGGGCCAGCGGTGTGCAATCACTCAAGGACTTGCTCATACAGCTTGCAGTGGTCTAACCCCAGACTGTTTCTGATCTCTAAGGGGCACAAGAGCATTTTCACCCATTACGTGGCCATATGTCAAAACCTAAAGTTTCACCCCACCCCTCTTGGCAAGCACAAACATTGGACACTGACCAGTCTGCCTTCTATCCCAGGCTATTCCCAAGCCTCAGCATCACCACGGAGCTCACGCATCCTTCCAACATGAGGTTCATGCAGTTCAGAGCGAAGGACAGCTACTCTTTGGCCCTTTCCAAGCTTGAAAAGGTAAGGAAGGAGGGGGCTAAGTCTTCATCTCACAGACGTGTTTCCTAGTGAGAAGCCGGGTGAGTTCTCTGCATGCCAGTGTTAGAAGGAAGGCATGGTAACGAGTAATTAGTTTGGAGTTCTTCATACTCCTGTGCTCTCCTGCTGCGCATTGCTGGCATTCTAGTTAATTGAACATCCATCGGGGATAGTCCAAGACCCACAGGCAGACAGGCAATTGACTTATTGGGTCTCTCTGTTTTCTTGGTGTGACTTGCATTTGCACTCTTCAAGGTTTTCCCTGCTACCAGTCTGATTTTAGTCACTCAGTCCAGACGCTGTTGTGGGTTAAAGAATTTGGCAAAAAGAGACTTCTGGATCCAGTGGTGTAGTAACTGGGGTGGCAAGCCCCCGAGTGTGGAGGGGGAGCCACAAGGCATGGGGTGGCATGGGGAACAGGGGAGTACAAATGTGGCCTTGGCCTCCCGGTGCCAACAGGCATCAGACACCCTCACTACATTGCTGCCTGGATCAAATTACATTCAGTGTTTATATTTCCAGAGGGTAGCCATGTTAGTCTGTGTACAGCAAAAACAATGAGAGTCCTGGGGAACCTTAAAGACTAACAGATTTCTTCAGGGTAAGCTTTCATGGACTCCAACCAGCAGATACTTAGCTGTGTCTTCTTGTCCCTGCTGCCATTGCATCTGCTTGTCCCTGTTCCTTTCTGGGACTCAGTGACAGACTGGAGCTTTCAGGGCTGCCAGCCAGGCACTTTCCACCTATGTGCAAGAGGGGGCTGAAGACCAATTATTTTTACTGGAATTTTTTTAATTTGTTTTTTTCTCAAATTTCCCAACCCCACCAAATCCATCATTTTCAAACAGTAGTGCTAAGTCACCAGAAATGGCCTTTGAAAACTGCAGGTCTAAAATTTTTACCAAAACCTAAAAACTTTTACCAAAACCTTTCTGGTTTCCTGTTTTTGTTTTTTAGTGGGAAAAAATGGAGAATTCTAACCAAAAGGAAAATTTACATTTTGATCAGTAGGCCACTGGTCATCTAAAAAGTGAAGCAATAAAAATATGCCAACCATCTGTCTACTAAATTCAATTTTACAGCATTATTTAGAAGAAAGAAGAACCTGTGCTGGAATCCCCAACGCTGGGGGTCGTTGTGCGGCTTTTTACTTGGAATTCACTGCAATCTAGTCCTCCTGATTTTCCAGTGCCTCTCAGCATCATCACCCCCACTGTCTCATCTCTGTGGTTTTCTCTGTCCACAGAAAGAGCGAGAGAATGGCTCCAACCTGGCATTCATGTTCCGCCTCCCATTTGCTGCTGGCAGAGTGTTCAGCATCAGTATGTTGGATACGTTGCTCTATCAGGTCAGAACAAACTGAAAGATTCATTGGTCTTGCTGTCAATGCTTCAGAGGGATAAACTGCTTCTGCTGAATGGGCACTCCATGTCCCTATCCATCTGAAATGGGTTCCCCTCTGGCCCAGGGGAAAATGGCTAGAGCCCCTGTAGGTTCCCCTTCCTTTCAGTCTTCAGTGTGAGAGACTGGTGATTCTCCAGGCATTCATGACAATCTGACTCATCCTTAGGATCCTGTTTGATAGATGGCTAGAGCCTGTGTGGGGTGAGTTACGACACAATAGCTAATCCCATCAGCTTCCTCACTTAAAGCAAAATTGAAATGGGGGCATTTGGAGAGTAGACAAGAGTAATAGGCCAACCATTCCATCTCCTACAAGAGAGGAGAGTCCTTAACAAGAGAGTCCTTCCATTTTCCTCATCAGTCTCCTTGCTCTACACACACTTTGTCCACTCCATTAGTAACCTTCTCTAAACCGGTGGGGCCTCCCACATGTTCTGTGTATGGCCTGATCAGTTGTTAGTTCTTAGTTTAGGGGCCTTAGTCTGTTTAGATACATATATGGTGCCCAGATAATATCACCCTTCAAGCCATGTTTTACTTACTTATTTGTAATTAAATTGGCTTCCTGCATTTCAGAAAATCATTGAAAAAAACTCAATACAGCAGAAGTTAAAACAAGTAAATAAAAGTAAAATCCAAGTTCAGTTGTCCCTGTTTGGAGATCAAGAGAGAAAGAAGGCAAGAGCAATATGTGATAGGTGGTAGCTATGTCACACAATGCACCTTTGAAAGGTTCTCAGATACCATGCTTATGGGCATAGTATAAGAAGCAATAAAAAAGAATATAGACTGTAGTCTCAGCTTCTTTGCAATTTGTCAATACATTTTACATTGAAGTGAACAGCTGAAGAGCTGAAACTTTTCTCTGAAATTTCTCATCTGTCCCTGAATTTCTCCTCTCAGTCATTTGTGAAGGACTACATGATCACCATTACGAGACTGCTCCTGGGACTTGACACCACCCCGGGTTCTGGCTACCTCTGTGCTGTAAGTGCTCATTTTTCTGTCTCTTTCCACCTGTAATGCAGTGTGGTCACAGACCTCCATGTGACCATGCATCCAACAGCTGCGCGTGGGGATCGAATCTGGGATTTTCAGCCCCAAACACAAGCCTCTTGAGCCACAATAAAGAGCTGCTACTCCTGTCACTGAGAAGCAGACTGTTGTTTGTGGCCATGGGACCAGACTGCAGGAGACAAAACCACACTGAATAGGCCAGTGTATCAGTTCCTCCATGTCAGGTGCTACCAGAGTCTATGGTAGAGGTGAACCTTACAACAAGTTCCGTCCCAGAAAAATTGGATAGGAAGCCCATAGACCATCCCGGCCTTTTCTGTGGGGTCAAACCACTGACCCAAGTCTCACATCCATGATCTCTGAAGAAGTTAGAAGCAAGGTCCAAGCTCTGCAGCTCTGGACCTTCTCTATAGAGCATGACTCCATTGCCCAGAGGCCGCTTCAGTGGTAGCAAAGACATTTTTTTCCCTTTGGGGGTCAGATGAAAATCACTGAGGATGACCTGTGGATCCGGACATACGGCCGTCTCTTCCAGAAGCTTTGCTCTTCCAGTGCAGAAATTCCCATTGGGATCTACAGAACTGAATCGCACATGTTCTCAACCTCTGAGGTAAGAAATATAGGTGTCAGAGCATGCAAAAAAGCTTACAGGCGGAAGCTCTTGTGTGAAAGGTCCAAGCATAGATAAGTCACTGGATAGAGGTACGTCCAAAATGTTTGCAATACTGTCAGTCACTCTGGTCCCTTGCATGTCAGTTTTGACCTTAGAGCCTTTAGTGAACTGTGTTATAGAAAGAACTGTATAGCTAGGCAGGGAGAAATCCCATGTGAGCTGCTGATGGAGTAACATTTCTGTTACCAAAGGACCAGGTGAGACAGGGTGCCAGCAGCGAAAGGGGGCCCAGATGAACTGGAGTGCGTGACCAAGCAGTGGGATAGAATGGAGAAGGTGCAATAATTTTGTTTAAAGTATTAAATTTACATGCACTACCCCAGTATGAAACAGCTAGAAAGCATATTGGAAAGAAGGTTGCCCATGGATACCATGGACTTCTCTTTTAATTTCAACATAACCAAAGGTCATGTGGAGATGTTTCTTTTGTTGAAAGACAAATAAACACTGATGACAAAGTGTTTGTGTATGTAAGCACTTGACACAATGGGATCCTGTCCTGAGCCTGGTGCTCTTAGGCACTACAACAATACAGATATGAAAAATCTTTTATTCATTATTATTATTATTATTATTATTATTATTATTATTATTATTATTTATTTATTGGCACACAAATAGAACAGATGGGGCTCATCATCCATGGCAGACAGTTCACCTAGGTCAAGAGAAGAAAAATTCCAATTCCAAACCAAGAACATCAGGCCTGGCCAGCCAGCTTGTAAAAGTTGTGCCAAGCATATACATTCTGTGGGTCTGCAATGTCGATGTCAGGTAACAGGGCAAGGCAAAGCTGTGGCAAACACTGGAAGTAATGAATGCTGAGTTTGAATTTGGATAATCTTGGGATCCTAGCCCTGCCACTGGCTCATTACGTGACCTGAGAGGTTGCCGACTTTCTCTGCAGTGCTTTAAGTGCTATAGAAGCTGTGTTGTTATTTGGTTAACTCTGGACAATTATCCAGATGGTAAACTGTGTCTCAGAGCTGGAGACTTAATTAGAAGAAGAGAGTTGGGGTGTGATGGACAGTCCATGATACATATTCACCACTAATACGTCTTGCATCTTTGTTTTATTTTATTTCAAATGCAGCCTCATGACATCAGAGCTCAGGTGAGTAACATTTGTATTAAACCTGGGAGAATTTGATTACAGTTTTGGTTTTCTTTAAAATTTAGTGAGCTGCTTAATTTTCAGCAAAGTAATGACTATCTGGATCCATCCCACATTTCTGTGAAAAATATGAATTGAAAGCCATGTAGAAAACTGCTCCCAGGAGCTGAAGGTTGAAAGTTAATTGAACCCAATCTTACTCTTTGTCAGAAGTGCTGCAAAGCATGACACTATAAATGAATACATGCTTTAAGGTTTGCCTTTTATAATGGCTGTGTATTGTCTGGATAGGCAGGGATTGCTCTTTGCCAAAGGCTGGGAGTGGCCAACAGGATGAATCACCTGGTGATAACCTGTTCTATTCATTCCCCCTGATGCACCTGGCATTGGCTGCTGTTGGCAGACAGGATAGTGTGCAAGATGGACCATTGGTGTGACCTAGTCTGGCCATTCTTACCTGTCATGAAGGTGAAAGGAGAACCATGGAAGTTTAGATACTTAGTTATCTTGAGATAATATTCCATAAAAATTTCTTGGCCAGTGATGTTACATGGTATCTTGCATTTATTACTATTTTAAATTCCAAATTCACCAGCTAGGTATTTAGAGGTTATTTAGGTGTTAGAGTTTATTAGGGTTTGGAGATGGGGAAATGGTCCCAGGGTGTGAATGTTAGAACATTGCCAGATACAAGGAGAATGAAATCTCACCATCAAACTGTCAGGATCCACCCAACATCGGGAGGGTTTAAGGAGGTAGCTCTCTTAGCAATGCATACTCAATAATGATGGAGATTGCTGATGGGGATTTCGTTGCCATTGACAATGAAAAGGAGTACACCAAGGTGACGTCCTTTTATAAGAATGGTTAGCTGGTCTCAGTGCTACGTTGTTCAAGCAATAACTGGTCCTATGAAGGGCCTGGCATACATGTAAAGGTGTTTAGTGCATCCCCTTATGTACTGCTGGGACTTCCAGTCACAGATCTCAATCAATGTTGAGGATTGTGAGGACACAAAAGATGTCAAAGAGCACTGGAACATCAAGACGAGCCATCACAGGAACTCCTGCTCAAGTGACCAGTCTGAGCACCCCTTGCTACGGCGCAAAAGCATGCAGTGGGCACGCAGGCTGAGTAGGAAGGGAAACAAGCACACAAGCAAGACAGCAGAGTGGATCAGCCAGCAAAGGTTAAGTCTGTACAGGAGGTCGGAGAGGCAAGAGCTTTCAGAGCTTGTCAAAAACCGAATGAAACATTTGGGTTTACCTACGACTGGGTACGGTAAGTAGGTTTCCTTTCCCTTACAGTCAATGGCATTTGCAGTGATGCACCCCGCTCACAACCATGTAATTTAGTGTCTAGCCAAACCAAGCCAGACACTTTTAGGGTATAAAGAATTCCAAAATGAAGCCTCATTCTTTAACTTATTCCTAGTTCTGTACAGTATGTTAACACTTGGCAGTCCCATCAGCCAGTAGTTCTCTTGCCTTTTAAGTCCCACTGCACTGAGGCATGAGGGTTTTCTTTTCCAATCCTGACCTATATTTCAACAGTCAAAAATATTTGTGGACATATCTGTCATTATTTCCAAGCACAATAAATATCTAAGTACTAGGCATAAGGCGAGAGAGAAATGTCTAAGTGACCTAAATTACAGGTGCAAAATTTGACTCACTAATTCTTCGTGCCTGCTAAATTGATGACTGGCTAGGACAGGTTGAGAACATTGGCTCCAACTCTATTATGAACTTGACCAAAATATCCATTTGTAATAGTAGCTATTTCTATTGTATGAGAATTTTATCCCCTTCACAAAGCATGGCAGAAAAGAACTCAAAGGCTGGTACAGTGTGCTAGTGTTGTATTTTTAAATCCGCCAGCAAATTCTCTCCTAGAAACTTTCTTCAGTTGCTGTAGTCCTGAATGGTTCACTTGAATATATGTAGAGCTTAAGAAGTCATTAGTTATCTCATAACTCTCAGTAGAGTATGTATTGTATGAGGTAATCCTTTGACACAATGTAAGAATCTATCCATGCTATGATTATTTCTTTTAAAGTATTTTAATTGGATGTTAACCCAAGAGTTTCTCTCCCCCTTTTTGGACAATAAGCTGTCCCTTGGTTATGATGAAATCTAGTCCACAGCACTCTTGCTTCTTTTTTTTCTTTCTTTCTTTCTTTTAAGCCATCTTGTGCTGCTGCCTGTTTGCCTCAATGCTAAAAAAGCTTCTACCCTTCCCATTCAGGGGACAGCTTCCTACATGCATTGCAAAGAGCATCCAGCCTCATGTAAACCAAGAGCCATGTAACTGGAGCATTCAGGCCAGGACTGTTGTGCACTGTAAAGGGACTGTGGAACTGGTGTGAACCATGTAATGCATTTATAGATGTCCAGTCTTTAAGTTGTGTGCATTGTTGCAACATTTCAGACACATGAAAGAGGGAAAAGAACTTAGAAATAAATGTTGGGGCTTGAGGAGAGGGGTAGTTTCAAGTGTTGCCCAGTACACCAGCCGGTTCCACAAACCTAGTTAAGGAAAAAGCCGTTGTTTGGGGGGGATCCTTCATGAACCGGGGAGTTGTACAGGTGCATGCAGAATAGTGGAGTGTGTCTCCCTTCAGCTTCCTCCTTTGGGACAGTGTTGTAATGGGACGATGAGATCATTTCACTTACATGCTACCTAATCAAATTAAGGAGAGGAGAGAGGGATGGCTCGTTAGGCTCCAGTCCTGTAACTGACCATGCTTGGGCACATTCAGAACCTTTACAGAGCCTCTCTGAAAGCACTGGCGTGGTCAGAGCCTTACACAGCAAAGTCTGAGTGATTACAGTGCAGTTATCACGGCTGTCCTCTGAATCAGGGGCTATAAGAAACACTGGGACAAACCACTAAGGCTGCTTGACTGTATAATAGCACAGTTTTAACAAATGAAGGTCAGCAAAGCAATGTTGTAATCTTCATGCCCCTTCACTCAAAGTGCTGCCGTAACTGCACCTAGAATCTAATAGAGCAGAGTGACTCTGCCAATTTGATCACCTTGTGTTTTACTCAGACAAGTAGGAAAATTATGTGTCCTAATGGAAAGATTGTTCCAGTAAAGCTACCAAAGAACTAAATGACTCTGAGATACAGGCTATCCAAGAGCTAGTCACACAGCTTAGAATTGCCTGAAGGTATTTGTTGCTTGCACATCTGCCTTCTCTTAGCAAATTTCTAGGGGGTTTGTGAATTTCTACAGCCTGCTCCTATGGACTTGCATAACTCCCTAGCCTTTGCCAGACATTTGTTCTGACAGTTCACACTGTCAAATTTCTAAGTGAATACTTGTAAACTGGAAAGGAAGGCAAGACTAGGTCATACAGTGGGAGCCATTAGACTTAGAACAGCTCAAGGTGGAATGCCACACCCCAGACTATGAATAAAATCCAAATAACTCTATGTGTGTTATTTCTAATGGTGGGGTCGAGGGCTAGCTTTGGAAGTTTATGGAACCTTTCTTGTCATAGAAAATACAGACTGCAGCGTACATGTATGTAGCTGGACTCTAGGCCTTGTTCAGCTGGTACGCTGACTTTCCAGGTTTGAGAAGAGTGGGGAGCTATTTAAATGAGATGCTTAGAAAACATGGACAGAAATAAAAGAGGAGGAGGTGAAAATGTGCTACTGACATGCTGTGACATCTCAGGCTCCTTTGGTCCCAGTGAAGGATCAGCAGACTAGTCCTGTTTGGTACAGTGCTCTGAATACATTCACTCAGCACAATCACCTGTTGATGTCTGCATATCCATGATGTCATGGACAGAACACATTAGTCCGCTTTCTTTTCCTTTTCCTTCCTTTTTTTTCTTCTTTTTTTGCCCATTTTAGCATGAAAGCTCAGAAGCTCGTCTCTAGTACTTGCCAAATCACTGCTTGCTGATCTCTCTCTTTCTCTTTCTCTTTGTTTATGTCTGTACCTTTTCTCTGTATGTTCTGTAGAGGATGTAGCAAATTTAACAGCCAGTGATGTGATGAATCGGGTAAACCTTGGATATTTGCAAGGTAATTCTTTTTCCCTGGGAGTCAAGCTTGACTCACGGCACACAGCATAACAAGATCACGCCAATTAATCAATTAATTCACACCTTCTTGCCAGTTTTCACCTTAGACAGATTGGAGCCTTTTAAGCTCTTATTTGTGGGAGAGGGTTGGGAAAGGACCATCCCATGTCTGCACCACAAATGGAAAATCCAGTAAAGTCACAGAGACAACTCAGTGACTGCTAGTTGAAAGTATTCAAGGACACAACTGTTTAAAAACCCGCCTTCCAAAGTAAGCCATTGAAACTTGACTTATGTCTTTGAAACCACTGGGAATTTGAGACCCAATTTTTTTTTTCTTGGCATAATAAAATGTTTTGGGGATGAACTGTGACACCTCTGGAAACTGTGGAATATGGGCCTCAGTGTTCGATTTAACAAGCCCCAGATTTGTATGCTCTTCCAGCTGCCAAAAAGACAGGGTCTGAGACAGTTTACAAAGCACTTTGGGGCCGTTCCGCTATGGAAATGCAAATATTTCATTATGTTCTTTTAAAATATATGTGCCATGAATAAAATTTAGCAGCCTAGCATAATTTCTTTAAAGAGGTGCTTTATTCTAGATTTTGTTGCTTGCTATTTCATTTCAAAACTCCTCCAAGAGAATCTCAAAGCTTAATGAAACTATTTATGTGTTCTTAATGTTTAGCCCCAAGCCTTCCGTGCCTCTTGACTTCACTCAAAGGAGGAGGAACCAAATTCTGATAGCCTCCATGTTTTACTTGTCAGCTAAGCACCTTCATTAGTCTCCAAGTGGACAGTCACATTCCAGCCTGAAGGGATTTATTTGCAATTACCACCTGAATCAGATCTCATGGTGGGAACTGACTTTCATACGGGTTAAACATTAATTCAGTCCCTGATTGAAGCATGCCGATGCTGTGTAGCTTTGCAGAGAACAGGCCATGCCAAAAGAACTTCAAGCATTTAAGGAGATGTAAATGTGGGAAGGGATTTTAACTACAGTTTACTGTCATCAAAGTTCATGTGACTTCGATGGCTACAGCAAAACAAAAAATAAAGCAAATCTTTATGGCGCAATCCTCTGTCAAGGCCCTTTTAAATCAAACCCAGAGATGAGGAAAGTTTTTTTTAACTATGTGAATTTCAGGCCTATATTTGACAACGCTTAAGGTGAAAAGTTGGCATTTCCCTATAATTGTGTGCTTCATCAGAGAAATGGCCCCAAACGTGGCTTCATGGAAGTCCCACTCAATTACAGTATATTGCCAGCTAAATAGCCCACTTTTGCTAATCCGTGGCTCAGTGACATTTTCTTGCTTGAAGCTCCTTGGATTTGTTATCCTGTGAGGATGTAGATTCCACAGTGCAGATGGTCAGAGCATTATGAATTCATACTTGCAACCTGATAAGACAGGAGAAATTTAAAAAAGCATATATATGGAAGAATTGTGAATGTTAATAATTTTTGGCTGTTCAGCCAGTCTGAATTCCATATGTATCTTTGAGCTCATAGGTTTTTATCAGATGCCTAAGCTGGTATCTAGACATGCTCAAAATTGGTCTAGTGGGCCTATAGCTGCAAGATGAGCCCAACAAAGTCTCTGATCCATAGAAGACAATATGGCAATATGCTTGGTGGGTTAGCAGTGCTTTGATCTTGTGCATGGTTTTGCTAGGAAAAGCTGCTTCCATGGAGCAGGAAAACCTGCCTCTACCATAGGTATCCCCATTCCGTCCCTCAGTCATATTGCAAACTGTGCATCCGCAATAACCAAGATACAAGAAGTTTGAAGCGTCTCCAGCCCTGTTCTCATAACATTATTACTCTTCTGCTCCCTTTTCACTGTAAGGCTAAGCATTGGGATGTGATTAACAATAGAATGCAAACTTAATCCAACTCTTGGTTAGCTAAAAATACCGATCAGTTGCTCATCACTGTAGCATTCTGGTTAGTATGGTACAAAACAGCATCTTCCCAAAAGGACGTGCATGATTCATAAACTTCCATCTTCCTTCATCCCAAGGGAGATGGTCAGCAGACCCCCAAGGCTGGTCGGTAGTGGGAAGAAGGAACCATGTGTTTCATCACGCCCTGAGAGTGCCCAACTGGGGGCTCAAAAGCCAGAGGCAGGGAACCTCTTTGGCTTTCATTGGCTCTGCCCTCAGGACAGATAGCTGACGTGTTCCTGCTGAGCATAGTTATGTTGAGGCTGAGAGGAGCTGGCAGGTGGAGGCTAAGGAAGGAAGCTTACCTAGTGCTTTAGACAATTTCCTCTGCTCAAAAGTCAATTGGCAGCCAATGTTGAAAGTGAAACTCAGCGTAACCTGTGCGTGTCCATAGAAAGGTGCCTACATGCCATCTGTGGTGACTGGCTGAAGGTGTGTGGCCTGCCAGTCAAAGTGTTTGCTGTAGCCTTGAAAGAAGGGGCAGAGACAGCTGTGTTGCACCTGAGAGGAATGGATACTGTCTCTTGGCAAGAAGAAGATAAAAGAAGTTTCTCCTGGCTGCTGCTCACTGAGTTCCTAGGGGAGTGAGTGAACTAATAGGAATAACACTGATGAGTCCTGTGTTTGACTCCCATTTTAGGCAATGCCCTTTGTCCAGGTCTCAAGTATATTTGGCTCCACAGAGATTCCTCTGGTCAAAAACTGAAAATAAAAGCTCCTGGAGTCAAGTGTAGCCATTGTGAAGGTTGGTTGTTTCTCTCCAATCACCTGGACTAAGAGCTGCTAAAAAGATGATACAGTCTCAGAGCCACCAGAAATGTGGCAATCACATGCACTTCTTGGTTTTCTTTGACAGTAGAGGTTGAGATCCCTGAATGAGATGGGGTGCCAGGCAGGTTGCATTGGGTCTTTGTTTTTGAATGGACGGAAGGAGAGAGAAGAGTCAGGAAGGAGGGACTTGATTTATATGATTGCAGTATAGAGTACCATTAAACATCTCAACCTCTGAGTTTTCACAAGCTCCATATTTAATGTAGAGGGAGTGAAAGGGCCAGTCTTTGCCTATATCATCACAGAGTTTTTTAAAAAAATAATTCACTTAGTTTAGGGGCTTTAAAAAAGCTATTAGTAACGCTACTAGGAGTAGCTAGTCTGTGTAATTATAAAAATCAGTTAATAGATTAGTCTCTGATCTAGATATCAGTTTTCAGCAATGGGCAATGCATGAATGTTATGGCTTAGCTGATTTTTCCATTAGCCTCAAGAGCCGTACATCATACGCATATCCCCATTTGGAGGCCATTGATGCAGTGATGGATGGAAAGCCTATCATTATATCAATGTGCGGGGCATATGTAGTGCCAGACATAGAATCGGCAACATCATAACCTGATTCCCTCAAGGAATCAATTTGCCCAGCATCCTCGGAGGGAACAATTGCAGGCTGAGCAATGCTTCTGTGCTGAGCAGGTGTGACTAAGCTGCTGTGAGCTTATCTATGGGCATACATCCAATTGGCAGAGCTGTGCTAGAAAATAAACATTTACTGTCAGTTGTGCTCATGCCATGTTGCACAAACATTTCGCCTTTTGCACAGGCAAATCTATTTCATATTTTGCTTGACTGGCTTTATAGACATTGATTCTTGAAAACCTGGTTGGTAAAGTATCTTCTAGAGTCCCACTAAGGAACAATTATATCAAAATAATCAAAACCCAGGGAGATGTAACACAGATTGAAAACTGAGGAGGATGGGGAAGATCCAGGCATAGACAGAGAAACAGTAAAGTGAAGAAAACAAATGCAAGAGACAACTTCTATCTAGGCAAGTTCCGCTATTGCAAGCCAACAAGACTGTGATTCTGTTAAATGCTCTCTCTGAGATAAAGCCTTTGACAAAGAGTTTAAAAATTGTGCAGAAATCTAATAAGCACAGTTGATAGTTTTTCATCATGGTGGAGTATTTCTGATTAACATTTGAGATGAAGTCCCAGTGAAAAGCCTTATAGTGATTTCATGTAACTGTCTTGATTCATTACTCTGCCCTTGACTTACTTCTCTATTAACCTGTCATCCCATTTTTCCATTTTGTACATAATGCATTTTGTCTGTGGCTGTATGAATACTGTTAATTGTTTGACAGCTCATAATCCCATTTACACTTACACTACACATTTCTGAACATAATTTTCTTGATTGTTGAACAGATGTTTTTGCATCACCTCACTCATGGTCTTGTTGCTCATTTATTTTAAAAACCAAAGACAGAGCCACCGTTTTGAACAGCGATATTTATTCTATGCAACATGAACATGATGTAAATAAAGACCAGGCAAATAAATATATCCATGCAATTATTTTGCTGTCAACACCAATGAGGCTAGTTTCATGGAGAATTATGTTTTACAAGGTAATTTCTGATACACATGTACTGATGACTGTGAATATTTCTTGGTGAACTCGCTAGTAGCTCAGACCCTTGCCACTGAATTCTGTAATCATTAAACACCTACTTTTGCTACAGTCCCATATGCTGTAAAACAATGAGTTTTCTTTGGCTAGAATAGAGAAATAATCATGTAAATAAATCCTGCTGCTGAGATAACAGTAAAATACTGAACAACAAAGGGAGACCTGAGAATGTGGCAAAAATTGTAGCAGTCCCTGTGTATTCTAGCTGCACTGGCCAGCATTTTGAAGCATGTGATGCATTCAGTTCTGTAAGATGTTCACATTTCTCGTTGCATTAAAATAAGGTAAGAGCAATTCTTTACTTTCCTAAATGATGCTCTGTGTTCTGAGGCACTCAGATTGTCCAGTACTAAGATGTCTGAGCTGTGTGGCAACCGCAAAGTACTTTCATATACTCACATGTGCTCAAGCTGTGTGGCCCGCTTGATGCTTTGAAAACGTGATGGTTGAAAGTTCAGGAGCCAGGGGTAATGTGTAGGTAAATGAATGTAGACAGTATAGGGCCTTGATCCAGTGAACTCTTATCAGAGGTGGAATATGTTCATGACCCTGGGGAGAGACCAGCAGTACAGAGTCAGCTCGGGGATCTTCATGTAGAGTGCACTAGGGCGAGCATGCCCTGCAGGGGCCAGGGGAAAAGGAGGCCCCAGACAGGCTGTGAAGGTGGTTCTCAGGAAGCACTGGGAGGAAGAAAAAGGGTGAGATACTGTCTTTTGTTGGACCAACTTCTGTCTGTGAGAAAAACAAGTCTCTGAGCAACCCAGAGCTGTTCTTCTGCAGGTCTAAATGGTTGGCAGCTTAAGCCAGCTGCCCAGGTATGTACCCAGGAGTTCCGGTGGTACGTAGTCAGGCAGCCTGTGCAAATGGCCATTTTTAGCATGTGAGTTCAAGCAAAGCTGGCATGGGCATGTCTAGGAGAGCTGGGAATGACATTTCTCAGCTCAGAAGCAGATCTGCCAGTCAGTGTTTGCTCAACAGTACTACATGACTCAGCCCACTTCCAGTAGCAGAATCAGAAGGGGATGCTTATTGCTCTTCTTCTATCAACTGAGGTGTCTGGCTTTAGTGTGGGACTCTTATTCCCCAGAGAAAGTGAGAGAGAACTGTTACTCTGACGATTTAAGTGATTACAGGGCTCACCAGTTATAAACCAATGGTGCCCTTGGGGCTGGGCCACCTCACAACCCCCTGCTAACTTCCTATTTCCTGGTCTATGCAGATGGAAAGGGAATCTGCTTGCCTCCTGACCTGTTAAAATGGGATGCTGCAAGCTTACGTTCAAATTCTCGTTCACATGTGGCGCATAGCCACGTATGGCCCCAGGTGGGCCAGGGCCCCCCCACTTGGAGAGGAGGTGCACCCACTGCAGCACCTGGCAGCGCTGCAAAGTTTGCCGCTGCAGCTGTGGGGCCAGCGAGCAGCTGGTGGTCATGGTCACTAATGGAGTGGCCCTGGAGCCCTGGTGGTGAAGTCTGTGTCTAAGGATGGAGATTCAACCACCTCCCTAGGTAACCCATTCCCGTTCTTTACCACCCTACTTGTGAAAAAGCTTTCCTGATATCCAGCCTTGATCTTCCACACTGGAACTTGATGCTCCTCACAATCCCATTTTCCCCATCTCCTTTTGTGGTGCTGTGTGTCATGTGATACTTTCGCTTGTGTTATGGGAGGCACTGAGGTACAAAAGCACTTCAGGTTGGGCTCCTCTTTTCCATTTTTTTTTAAGTGTTGCTTTCATTTAGCTGGCTAAAGCCTGGCTTGGATGAACCAAGAAGGCATGGTAGTGTGTGAGACATGAGTCCTCAGTTGCTGTGTAAACTGGATTTGTCATAGAGCATAGTGCAGCTAGTAGGCACACTGAAAGTGTGATTGCAAGGCACCATTTCACACTTCTTATTTAGCAAATCTGTTTCTGTAATTGTAGTGCATTGGGGAGAATCAGGAGCTGTCCAAGTCTTAATGATTCCCCATTTTCAGGCATGTGTGAGATTTAAAATAATATATTCACTGACTAAGCCAGCCAAGAGTTACCACTGATCACTCCAGCCATCTGCATAACAACTTCCTTTTTCCCTCCTTGCAGATGAAATGAATGACCATCAGAACACGTTATCCTATGTCCTGATTAACCCACCTCCAGACACGCGCCTGGAACTCAATGATATAGTGTATGTATGAACTTAACAAAAACAATTTGCACTGCAGTGCAAAACCATGGGGAGAAATTGCTAAATGTGCTCTGAATAGCTACATTTTTATTCTTGACATTTTAGATGAGTCATTTTAGGATCAGTCTTGTGCTCTGAAGAACCTGCCTATCATTTTTGGCTAATCAAGCTCTGACTGATTTAATTTCCTTTAAAGATCTGAGGTTTCCCCCCTAAATATAGGATGTCTAATAGACCAGCTGTGTTAACCACATGCCTACCCTGATTCACTCTCGCTCTCTCTGACACACACACGCACACACACAGTATGAATGGGTTGTATTGCCTTATTCTTTGCCATTCAATATCAAGAAAATATCATGCTTATTTTTAAGGCCGTCACACTTTTATGAACAAAAGCACAATGCAGAAAAAGTGAGGGTCCCTAGTCAATGAACTTAATACTGAATATGTCTTCTACTGGATGAAGCTATGTACTAACCTTACAAAGGTCTTTTCCATGTCTAATGACTCTGGCCTGGTCTACATTGCCATGCTGGGTTGACAGCAGATACCCAAGCTATGTACTGTGCAGTGCGTATCCTCTCTTGATGGACTTACCCTCCATTACCATGGTGTCTTCACTGGGCTGCACCAATGGGAAATGCTCTTCTTTTGATGCAGCATTATTCTTTTCTTGGGGATGGAGTTACTGACTTGAACGGATAGCACTTCCAGGATTGATTGAATGGGTCTCCACCGGTCGCTCAGTCGATCACGCTGCATTGATCTGTGGAGCATCATGCCACGATTTCAGTGCAGACAAGCCCTAAGTCAAACTGATATGTGTAGCTAGACAGACACATACCCTACCCTGAAGATGATGCTGGGCCATATCTGCTCATTTACACTTGTGTAACTATGGAGTAATTCCACAGATGGCAACAGAGTTTTAGTGGGGCATAACTAATGGCAGAGAGCCTGGCGTATCTTTCCCCAAGAAAGCCTGTGTGCTTTGAAATGATAATGATTTGCAATCTGGGTATGTCCCATAATAATGTATCAGTGGGCTTGTGTTTTATTTCTTCTAGGTATTTAATACGATCTGACCCTCTAGCTCACGTATCCAATGAGTCTCATAGTCGAAAAAGCAGCTGCAGTAACAAGCTGGACCCATGCTGTCCTGAAACAAGAGATGAAACACAGCTCTAAACAGCCTTTCCACTGAACATGTCGTCTTCTCATATTGCTGATGCATGGAATTTATTATAAATATTACCCAAAGGGATGATGTCTTTGGTGACAAAAAATGGATTCCACATACAATACATAAAAGGAAGAAGAGACAGTGAACACTGGTTGCCAGTGTGTTCTGACGCCCTGGCAAATTACTCCGCATTGCACTAAGAAAACATAATTTCCAACTGGATTCAAGCTGCTTAGAAATGCCTTGAAAGCTCCTTGACCTTCAGAGGTAACAGACAGCTGGCCAAATGGAAGGCTGGAGGATTCATATGTTTGTTTGTTTTTAACTTTTTTAATATATACCGTAACTAGTGAAACAGTCTTCGTCAGTACTGGCAGAAGTGGCTGAAGCAAACAAAGACCACAAATAAAACCTGATTGAGTAGACGGATCATGTTGAAAAATACCTGCAAACACTACAGGTTATTTGGCATCTAGCAGAAAAGGAAAGTGTCAGAGCAAGAAAGAATATTATCATGTACCCTTTTTTATTTATGTTTTCAGCCTTCCCATTGCAGGCTACCTAACCCTCCTCTCTTCTCCCACTAATGTTCTTCAGCATTCATTGGCTTGTTTTCTGTGATGGGAAAAGAGCAAGATGGGGGTGGGAGGGAGGTAACTGAGCCAATCCTGACTTGATAATCCATATCTATATTCTGGCAAGATAGCATATCGTCCCATTGGAAGCTCCTGCAAGCTGCTATTGTAGGGCATGAAAACCTGACTGTTGGACATGTGTGATTTGACCTTAGGAGCAGTGGCTACCTGCCTTGGCTGTTGTTGACATACAATGTTCTAAGTTTAGAAATGAATTGTTCCGCCAAATGGCTGTATCGGAGCCAGCATTCCTTTTAATGGCTCAGAAACCAGCAAAATGGGGACCAAAAGTTGAGAGAGCACCTGGTCTGTGCCCGTAGCCGCCTGGAAACCTGGGTTCAACTGACTAGTGCTTCTGAGCCTCCTGGTCTATACCCACAGTGAGAATTTGCCATATCATAAGAGTATTAAACATCACTGCTGGATGTCACACAGTACTGTATGCTATAATCTGGCAACTGGCCTATTTTTAGCCAGCCCTACCTGAGGATTAAAGTGTCATGGAGAGCAAGATGCAGTGATACAAACAAGGTAATTAACAGTCAGGTTAGGGTAAGTGAAGAGTCACTTGGCTGCCTGGAGCATTAAGTACAGCATTGTCATCCGCTCACTTGGCTATGGGCAGCAGATCTCTTTGCTGTTAACGCCCCAGCTGGGGCTTGCTGGAGCCAATTTGTGTTGGCGCTCAGTAGAGTTGCTGCTGTGGCTATGAGAAAAGCAACAACGCTTTAACCGAACTGCTTGGTTACACAGGGCTGGAGGCAGCTCACTGCCACTTTAGGAGCAAAGGCCAACCTTCATTACCCCAGGCGCTCGCAAAATTCCCCATCAGCTGCTGCCGACCCCAGTAGATGCCTCAACCCATTCGGTGCCTAAATTTTCACTGTGCACGGTTGCCTTACTTTGGGTGTCTGGTGCCTTGGCCCCAGAACTATTCACAAACCAGGGGACACTGGTTATTCCCTTGCTTAGCTCACCGGTGGGCCGCAAGCTGCTAGGCGTGCTCAGAGGTTGCCCAGCTGTATGGCTTGGTGGCCAGAGGCTGTTTGTAATTCAGTGGGCCACACACCCACCCAAGATGTGAGTGACCCACCTTCAATTCCCCTTGATTGACAGGGAGAAAGAAGTTAAACAGACCTCTGCCACGTTGCTGGAGAGGGCTCTGGCCACTGAACTGTGGGATATGGGGGAGATGGCTTTTGCAAGCTCATCCGTTGAAGCTCTTTGATGTTGGATAAGTATTTAGAGCAGAGGTGGGAAAACTACGACCCATGAGCCTGAGTTTTCATCTGGCCCTCCACCTGCGTCAGACTGGGCATGACTAATGACCCAGGGTGCAGCTGTAGCTCCCTGCTGCCCCAGACCCAGCAGCATCCTGGCCCAAGCATGGCAGTCCCCTTACTTTCCACTCACCAGCTCCACCTCTTCCATGCTGTGGGCCTGGCTGCACCCTAGCAAGGCATGGCAGTCGCTCCCTCTGCCCCCATGGCTAAGTGGCATATGGGGGTAGAGGACGATGCCTGCTCCCCTCCCAACCCCTATCCCTTCCCTCACCCCTCTCCTACCACATGGGCGCAGCAGTAGCTGCTCCCCTTCCAAACCCCACCTCTTCCCTAACGTGTGGCCTGTCACACAGTGGATGTGGCCTTCAGCCTCATTTTCCTCTCTAAGAGCCCCAAACACCAAGCCATAGCTGTTTTGCCAGCGAGCTCATATAGTCCCCGGAGCAGGCCTTCTGAGAAAAAGTTGCTGCCCACAGTAGAGGCCTGGATGTGCATTGTGTTTATTTATGAGCATGTTACAGCCCTGTGTGAAGGGTTGATGACAATTAGGTAGATTATTTTTAATTGCTTTTGCTTGACCTGAATGGCCACCCTCTGCAGTCATAGTTAGTGCAGAGGACATGAAAGATGCTCACATCACCTCCTACCCCCTTCTTTTAGTACTAACACGATTACCCTTTGAAACTTGTGAAGTTAGAGTTGCCCTGACTCTAATCTAGCATCTTTTCTATCATGTAGATGTGCTCATGTTTTCTTCACCCTTGTTAAGGAACACCACTCATCTAAAAACTCTCCCTTTTTTAAATAGTAATGTCTCCCATCAGCAAAATCCCTGTACATTTGTGAAGGGTCTTTCCCATCATTCCCCTTGAATCATTTACTGGGTAATGTCTAGTGCTGCCTTTAATGGTAATAGCATTGTTCAGGCTATCGCAGGGTTTGAGGTACAAAAAATGCTACTGTCTTTGTCATGAGCATCATAGCCAAAGGTCTGTTCATCTTTTATATAGTGTTATAATTGGGTACAACTATAAGTGTGTGTAGCTATTGCCCACAGTAACGATGTAAATATACAGAATAAATAGCATTGAAATACTAGTCAGCATAGTACAATCTGGCCAACTCCTAGTAAACAGTCGCATTGACTAAATGGTAGAGAACTTTCTATAGCAGAAATACAGGATGTATTTTTCATCTATTTTTGCACACTTTGAATGGTTGCTGTGTAAATGGTTTATCTGAGTGCCAAGTGAATAAGAAACTTGACTTTTAAATTCAGCTTTTAAAAAGTAAGAGATTTTTGTGAAAACACTGTAAAGCACACTGACTATCTCATGAAGTTCCATTAGACATCACTGATTGGTGGTCCAGGCATTGAAAGACTAATAGAAACAGCTGCTTTGTTTATTTTCACAAACATCTCCCCTCAGCCTCAGTGACACACGCAATAAAAGTGGCTTGCTAAATGTCTTGTTTAAAATTACAGTTTTAAACAGCCAATTAAAAAAAATACATTTGAGCAGTTAGCTGATTCTGCAAAACCACCAATATACCTGTGACCCAAGTCCAAAATTGGGAGGACTGTTAACCTATGATTCACCTCCAGAAAAATCTTTAATACCAGAGCCTGCTATCATGTGGGACCCACTGTACAAACCTGTTTCTCCCTCACAGCTAAGACAAACCCACCAGCACTGCCTTCTGCTCCTGAATTTGTGATTCTTTGTATCATCTTATGTAATCCCCCATATGCAGGTGTCCAATGATGCATAAGCTTTGACTGTAGAGCCACTGAGGTTGTAAGGCTGTTCTCAATAGACTATTGATGTGTTAAATAATGTGCTATGAATGGAAGAAAAGCTTTGGGGTGTCTTGCTTTAATGCCTTCCTGGCCTTGAAATGTAATATGGGGACAAGCACAGTAGATCAAACTCTTGCTCTTCCTCCCTGCTATTGCTGAGAAATGCACCTATGAAGAAAAAAGGCATTTTCAGGCTGCAGAGCCCAGGTTTGCAGCCTATTGGCACAGGAAGAGGGCATGTAGATGAGCGTAGGTATCAATGACAGACAGTGGTATGCTGTGTTAAAGTGCCAATTTTAAGTCCTGTTCAATGGCAGTTTGCATACTGTGCCCCTCCCCTGTAGCAGCCTCAGTGGGTGGAGGGGGGATTTTAATGGATTATGAATTACCCACCTCTGCCCTTGTGGTTAAAGTGCTTTGCACTAGGGCATCCACTGCTTGCTTTCTCTGCAGCCACACCTCAGTCCTGCCATGTACGCCAGGCATCCACGTGTTTAGAAAAATCCTGTTTTCTGCCTTCCTAAAATAGAATCTTCACAAAGGTTATGGATACTTAGAAAAGCAGAAGGAAGAGCAACAGGAACCATATAGGAAGAATTTAAAATCTAGAAGGGGTACTATATAGTAGGTAAAACAAACAAGGAGCCCTGTGGCACTTTTTAAAGACTACCATGGGACTCCTTGTTTGTTTTGTAGTTGGTTTTGCCAATCAAAACCACTGTCACTATGTTTCCTAATTCAATTAAATTGTCACATCAAAATTGTCATCAGAGAGGCCTGTGTATGTAACTCACGGCAAAGAATGTATCAAGTCTACTCTTTCCTGGAAACAATGAGGACAGTAACAAAATTCATCTCTTGCTTGGCATTGTGTGGCTTTCAAGAAAAACAAACCTATAGCAGTTGTGGCCAGTGTTGGGCAACTGTGGGTTTGTTTGGGTTTTTCTTTATTCATTGGAAAATCTAACTATGTGGCCCCTAGGTATGCTACTGCTTCTCTGGTCATTTGAATGGTTTCATCCACGCAATAGGGAAAAAAGTTGGTTTTCAGTGTCAGGTAAAGGCTGTAGGATCTACAGTGAGTAAAGCAAGCAGCAGTAAGTTTTCCTCTAAACCTTCAGTCATTTTTAAACATAGACTTAAACAGAACCATGTTTGAAGTTTTGAAATATTTGGGTAAAAAAATTTCCATTTATTTCCCACTGGAACTAGAAGTGTCCAAATAGGACAAGAAAGGATTTCTCACAGAATATCCAAGAGGAAAATCAGGTGTCTCATGTGCACACCTGGTCTCCTGAGTCAACAAGTCATTCGCAGACTGAAGAGACTCAGACAGTTTTGGTAATCCTCTAAAACTGTGAATATGTTTAACCAAGTCTAATGCCCAAACTTCTGGAGGCTTCCCAAGCCCTATTTTTTTCACTCAGGGTATACTGAAATAAAGCCATAGTTAGAGACACACGTATCTATTTGTAAAAGAAGTGTTACAGATAAAATTTATATACCCTTGACTCTGTATGCCATTCTATGTATTTTTAGGCTTGGCAGAATTTGATTATTTATTTAAAATAATTTGGATGGGCAATATCAATGTCTTTAAGTGTTGTTTACATTTTTATTGATTTAAATGTTCACATGTGCAGGAAATCAGAGCAGATGAGCATTAGTGACAGTAGACAGAAAGTTAAAATTTTGCAGTTGTTTATACATTAATTAATATCACATCACAATACTGAAACTGTATTAAGTTCTCAAACAGTACTTTTCTTATTTTGCCTATCTGTAAATTTCTGTTACCACCAACATAAATATTTTGTAGTTGGTGAAACTGATGTTTACTGACATTTCCTGATACAAATCGAATCCTTCCAGGCTGAGATACATTAGTTGCATACATTCTGCTTATTGCATACACAAAATGAATGCTTGGTTTTATTTGACTGGCTCCCTATGTTCATATGGTATGTAAATAGGAGGTAATCCTATAAATAGAGAGAAGTTATTATAGTTTATGTGGGGACAGTGCAATAAAGTGCACTTCCTGCAGCCATGCATGTTTTTAATGTTAAAAGCTAGTTGGACTTGCCAAATAGCAATCACAAAGCAGGCACTTTGTACTAGGCATTATTTACTGCTGCATGCAAATACGTGGGTATTCTGTTCTAAAGTAAGGGTTTGTTATACTGTACATTTTCGGAATGAATAATCAATTATTGCACAGGAACTCATGACGCACACTGAAACTGGATGTACTGTATTTGTTTGTGTGATCATGTCCAAATTAAAGATCACATTTTAAAGGTGCTAAAGGGCAACGTGTTGAGGCTAGCCCAGCTGAGTGACAGAACGGTGAGTTAGACTATCAAAAGTTATAAATAATATATGAAATAACAACAGCTAACAGAATTTAAAATCCAGACCAACACTTGCAGAATGTGCATGATTATACTACCAAAAACCTTCACAGTGTTCTGTGGTACTTTGATGATGCTTCATTTTGTTTACTAGATAAATGTATTTTAAATAAGGTTGACATTTTAGAAATTAAAATTTTGCAAATTTCTAAGGTGTAAAGTTATGATAAAATTGAGATGTAAAATAATCTATTGTAGATATTTAGCTACAGCTGATGAAATGCTAAGATCAAATGTTTAATTTTCTATTTCTTTAGAATGGTTACAAGATGAATGTAAAAACAAAATATTTTATTTTTTTAATGTTCCTGAAAACATTAATGCATCAAAGGAAAAATTCTGTGTCCACTGAAAATGCTGTCATAGAAGGGGATCATAGGCAAAAATCTCTAATTTCTATGTAGTTTTAAATGCTCCAAGATGCTTTTTGGTTGTTTAGGTAACAAGAAACAGTGGTATGGGCAGAGTAAATATAAAACTGATATACCCATGAATAGTGGCCTTGGCCACAAACCAATGTTTGAGGCATGAAACAACACAGCAGCTTCAGCAATTTGTCATTTGTGTTGTTGTTCAGAAGACATAACTAAGTATTCAGGAAGTAAAAATAATGTGTCCAACAGCCAGTAAGTATGGCTGTTGTTGGCAGCCATACGCACAAAGTTATATAAAGACCACCTCTTCAAAAATACCACATCACAGGACAAGGTACCTGCATGATTAATGAGGAATTAAGTCTCCAATGTATTGAGAAAGGCTGAGATGGTCTTTAGGAAAGTAGATATAATCTCAGAAGGATGGCTTGTTAATTTTCTTCTCTTCAATAGCTCGAGTCTAAGAAATATGCTGGGAATGATGAGGAATAATTGCATAGGTCAGATAAGTTTAGTTACTTGATACATCAGAATTAATAAAAAAGAAGTCAGATGGTACAGAGGGGAACTCTCAACATTACATGCCATGAACTCCAGAACACAGGCGTGGCTGGAGGCAGCATTACTGCAATGGTAATGAGACATATCGAAAATATCACCATAATGTAGACCAGGGGGTCTCAAACATGTGGCCCATGGGCCACATGTAGCCCCTAATGCTATTTCCTGTGGCCTGCAATGACACTATTGATATCAGTATTTCCAATATCGTTGTATGAAAAGGTTTCAGAGGTGCAGCCTTCAGGCTAACACACCAATCCTCATGCAGCCCTTGTGGTGATTTGCATTTGAGACCTCTATTGTAGACAATGACTTTTGGTTACCCAGTGGTTGTCCAGAGATGTTTCTATGTGGGAAGGAAAGTTGATTGAACTACCACATACACACTTCCTGAAGTGTAAAATCAACGAGTCCTGTGGCACCCTAAAGACTAGCAGATTTTTTCTCTTACTCTTTAAGGTGTCATAGGACTCTTGTTGTTTTTGTTGTACTCAGACTAACACAGCTATCCCTCTGGAAATTTTCTGCAGAGTATTTGTGCTTAATGAACAGAAGCAGCAAGTCTGGGTGAAAGAAGGAAATAAGCAAAATAAAAGATAATAGTGTGAGAGATTAATTCCCTGCATGTTCTGTGTCACTTTGCAGCTTTATACAGCCAATTTTGGACAAAGTTTGTAGACAAAAATTTAAGGTGAAACTTGAATAGCCAAGAATTTTTATAGTGCACACCTGTTTCCTATTAAAACCCCTTTTTAAGTGTGTAAAATACATATGGTGAAACTGTCATCTTCATTTCCCAAAAGAGAATTCATTCCCCTCCAGGTCTGCAAATGCAGTTCTATCAGCACTTGCGTATTAAAATTCCAGTTTTTTTCCATATATGGGACCTAATTTTGTGAAATGGTCTGAAACACACTGTAGACAGCCAACTGGAGGTGGTTTTTTTTGTACAAATATATGTGAAGATGCTTCACACTGATATGTAAAAAATAACATTAAAATAAAATAGATGCATGCAGCAACTGTATATACTTTTGTAAATGTTTTGAAAGGAGCTGTGAGCTGTTATTTTGATGTCAATTAGAAATCTCCACATTTTGCAGTGCCCTAACATTGTGAGGCACATTTTGTGCTTTCTTTAAAAACAATTCAAGTCTTTTCAAAACTCCATCTCTTAACTCTAACTCTAAGATGACTATTGAGTTTCAGTCAAATGGTTGCCAATTTCAGCCCAAAGCCACCTAATACCAATGATATTAAAAGCTGTAAAGTTAAGATTTAAAGGTGATATCCTTAACTGCAGCAAAAAGATTTTACCACAGTCATTTGATAAAGAGGTGCTTCATTTCTTCATCATCAGGTGTTACATGGTCTAACCCAATTTGGCCGATTGTTTCCATACATGCAAAGCCTGTAATTCTTTTTGTTGCTGAAAGAAACCACTTACTGGTTTTTCAAAACCAAGAGAAAAGTCCGTCTGTTAGACCATTCAAACTATTGCCTACCAACGACTGAAGAGGGCAAAAAAACTAGATGGAAGCATCTGCAATTAAAGGCTTCCAAAAGCGTTTAAATATTATGACAAAAAGACACCACCATCCTGAAGCCTAATCATTTCCTTCTGCAAAACAGGTGTAAGTGTTAATTTCAAAATATCTATGAACAGGTTGCATCTGGCTCAGGTACATTACTACACCAACTATATCAAAAATAACTTGCATGCCAATGCAAGTTTTCGGTTAGATATTTAACTTCTGGTTAGTTCAAAATTAAATATACACAAGTATCTTGAAATTACATTTCTGAGTGAAAGGCAATAGACTGAAAATACAGGGCCAAAGTGATCTACAAGATCAATCCGATAGAAAAGTATTTCTTGCATCTCTCTATAGTCCAGTACAGTGGTGATATCTTTTGAGCCATTTTTGACTGTTCTCATTGATGTACACAAATCCAGTCATTTTACAATTTGATTACATTTTAGCTGTGTGAAACTCTACCAAGGTCTAATGCCTCTTAAGTCAGTATATTATATGTTGCTATCTGCAGTAATGTCTTTTTTAGCAGGAGATTTACACTGATAGTCGCTCATTAATAGGAATGGGTCGTTTTCTCTTTTTCTTTTTTTTTGGTGAGGCTCCAATCTCCCTCTTCTCTACTGAGGGATACTTCTGCTGAAATTTTACAATAGCGGAGATTTGACAGTACACTTAGTTCGTTTGCTTGTTTCTTGGATGTCTTTGGATTATAAAGGCAACTTAAAGATGTGGCTTTATCCATCAGTTGAGGATCGAATGCCCAAGACTCTCCATTCACATGTCTTTCAGTTTCTTGTCTCAGTGAACACAGAGCTGGTGTCAGTGTGATGGTGGTGGACATACTGTTATTCAGGCCAGAAGGTGCAACGGTACAGTCTAAATTCTGGCAAAGCTTCCCAAAAGATAAGCCTTCAGTTGGAAGCTTGAAAACAGAATAGTATGTTTTCTTGTGTGGTTTTGCTGATGCACTTTCACTCCAGTTTTGCTCTAATTCCTTTTTCTGTGAGATGGAAAGCGCAGAATCCTGTTGTGGAAGAGAGCTGTGGGACTGCCCTGGTAGACATAGCATCTTAGAATGTAGTCCAGTCTCCAGGGACTGTCTGCTTTCTAAATATGGACAGGCAGAAAGGGCATCTCCTGCCACACACAGCTTGACATCTGTGTTACCAGCCATTAACATGTGGTATTTAGCATTATCTGGCTCACTCTCCAATTTTGGATTAACCTGTATGTTCTGGAGCTCAGACGTGTCCTTTTTATAAGCAAATTTCTGAATTTGACTGCTCCTGGAGGCCTGGCATGACTGAGAAACAATACCATCATAGTCCACAACACTGATTTCTTCTACTTGACCTTCATAAACAGATTGGGTGGAGGAACTGCACCCTTTTGATGCAGCAAGTTGGCAGAGATACTCGTGGCCAGTTTCCTTTTTGCACCTAGCACCATCACATTCATTACAATCTGCTGTTATAGAACCACAGGAACTTTCCAAGCAGCTTCTCTGAGTGTTGTCTGTCCTATGGCAGGTATTACTATTGATCCTCGAATTGTCACTTGGTGTTACCAGTTCCCTAGTATTCTTTTGGTCATGTGTGTCATTTGAGCTAATAGCTTGTACTAACTCATAAGGATTGTGCTCTGTACAGTCGGACGGGAATGCCTTTGTTTTCTCCTCTTCGATATTAAACTGAGCTCCCTCATTTTCATGAAGCAAGAATTCTTCATCAGCACTTTCATCTTGCAGTCTGCCTACATTTTTCTCCTCACTTGGAGAAATGGAGATTTTCTGAATCAGAACTGCCTCATCTGACAAATAATGGTTGGACTCCTTGTCTGCTACCCCTGTACTTGCAACTCCATGAACATCCAATAAAGAAGTTCTAGAGTTGGGGGTCAGGGTCCCTTCATCTGCACCGAAAGGAAAGGAAGTACAGACAGGTGCCATAGAGCTACATTGCAGAGACTTACCGTGGCAGAGATCTCCACGTAAAACACTTGGAGATGCAGTAACCCAACCACTTTCACCTCCTGCAGAGCACTCACTGATGGTATATGTTTGCAGCAGTGCATCCGGAGTGGTTCCTGCATCCAAAGATTTCCATTCCTGGGTAACACGTATACAACCTGCATTCTTACTCATTCTGGCACCAACAGAGGCATTTTCTACCTGCAGCTGCTCCAAACTATCCACCATCCTCCTCTGATCTTCTGCAGTGCATTTCTTAGCATCTTGTTGAAATTCATTCATGGGTTCAAAAATCGTCTTATTTGGAAACAGACATTCAGGACCGGTTTCTTGGTGAGATATATCAGTTTCTTGGTCTAGCTGCTCAGTTATTGTCTGAGGAAGTCCACCAGAGATGTTTCTGTCACCTCCAGGCAACTCTTGATGGCAAATTCCATCAGGAGCAAAGGAAGTTTGAACATTTGGCAAAGTACTATAGTTTCCCTTTTCCCATGGGTTCATTAATGGCTCCTCAGTGTTTTGACACACGGCAAGCAAAGTTGTGGTCACTTCTTGTTCTGTAAGATTTAGTATAAATACAGGACAGCGTAACACATTACACATTTTGCTAAAAATTCTTTATTACAGTTTGTTTCTACAGGTTCATACCAAGTGTTTGAGTATATGACCCCAATCCCTTGGAACTGCTGCAATGGAACAGATCAGTAATCTGTACACCAATATTCTGGCAATGGACAGGGTGGGATGCTTCATAAGGAGATGTAAAACCCTTTCAAATTAAGGGCCAGAATATTCTCTACCTGCATCCAATTGATTATTGTAACTGAATTATGGTGATGATTAATCCCTGTTGTTTTACTATAGATCACAACCAAATATATCCTCATCTATGTACTTCATAGTAGAGTTTTACAAACCTGTCGGCTGGACATTATCATTTGGCGGTTATTCCCCCAAACTGGTGACATAGTAAGAATTTAAAATGTATTGCCTTTTATTAAAAACACAGATGAAATATTCCTAAATTCTCTATGGGGTGCTTTAAATTTTCAGGGTATTTAAACATTAACTGATGGACAGATCTGTGGAGCAGAATGGAAAGGGGAAAACATTTGCTGAACGGCTTGAAGATTTTAATAGCAGGTATTTTAAAATTTATTTTTGCTGCTCTTGACATTATACATGGAAGTAGTATACCCAAAACTGCTGCTGCTGCTGAGTTTAGGCACAATGTTAAGCTGTGAAAGCCTGAACACCCTTGTTTTCACAGCTGCCCTGTGCTTTATTTGTCAGCAGCCACAGAACATCACTACTGTGTCTTTGCATTATCTCACACACATTCTCCTTTGTCCCAAGGGGAGTCCCCTGGAAGGCAGAAAACTTTGCTGTAAAATTAGGTGTAAATTTAATCCAAATCAGCAGGGCATAGAATACCTTGTATGGCAGCATGGTTACATTTTAAGGTAGTGACTAATCTACATCATTTCCAGGGCTGCTTCTTTGCTCTCCGCTTTTCCCTTCCCTGAGAAAGTTTAACTAAAAGGTTAACAGTGAGTCTCTCATTACCTTTCAGAAGATCTGTATCAGAGGGGGGAGCCTGCGCAGAAAGATCTAATTGTTTTCTTGAACTCAGAAGTGCAGCCTTCAGCTCCTTTAACGCTTTCTGAGCAGATGGGCAGGGCTGGTGTTCATTGCAACAATTGCTATGATATTTCCACAATCTCTCTTTTGTTAAGTTATCATTCTTTAAGGAAGACTCTCTGTCAAGTTTCTCACTCCTGGGTATTCTGTAGTTAGGCCTCTCTTCTCCCAATCTATCACTATTACAAAAAGACTGGGGGTGGATACCTTCTTTGCTGAGACAGGGGCTAACTGATTTGCCCTTCACTGCAGGCTCAATGCCTTTATTATCTGGGTTGCTGAAACTAGCATCTTCTCTAGGACTGGCTAAATCTGAAAGCGGGGAGCTGGCTGGTGTTTCAGGGTTTGGAGTGAGACTGAGATCCCCTAGGTTCTTAGCCTCTCTCTGTTTGTTGCCTTCAATTTGTGCAATGCAACAGTTCTTAAGAGAAATTTCTTTCTGCAAGTCTGGCTCTTTCACTCCTTGATCTTTGGATCTGTCCTTAGCAGTATCTGTGGACTCGCTCTTTATAAAATGGTCTGGACACAAAGTCTCACAGTCGTCGTTTCTTGTTGAATGCACTGAGCTGGCCCCAAATTCATTCTCTATGTTTTTTCTAGACTCACTTTCTCCATGAGCCTCTGTTAAAAGACTGGAAATGAAGTGAAAGGGACTCCAGGATTTGCTTCTTTTGCTAGAAGTCATGAGAATGCTGTCTCTGCCTCTTAGCACCTGTGCAGCGCTTCCTGCTGGAGAAACTACATTTGGCAAAGTGCTGGAATACTGAGAACCACCAAACCAGGTAATGGAGTTCAAAGCCTGCTCTTCACAATGGGTTTCAAAATATTTCACCGAGGCTGTAAAACAGTGGGGACAAAGTTGACATATGGCATTTATCTGCATTGTAAATATACATTGTAATCAGCTGCACAAATACCAATTCGCTCCACTTAGAGAGCATAGAAACACACCAAAAGCTTCACAAACCAGTGAAAAGGCATTTCTTCAGAAGTGCGTAGACGTGAACATGCACACCTGCTACTTGAACTGAAAATGTGGCCCAAAAGCTCAGTGGGGAAGGCATGTGAGGTTTGTTACAGGGAGTTAAGTGCATTTTATTTTATTCATAGAAGATCATATTATTTTAAAGAAGGACATAGTTCTAAAAGTGAAAAAATTTATTTTAGTAATGCCTCACTGAGAGAGCTGAAAGCAACTTCATCCCAATACCGTACAAGGAGATATACCCATTCGGGTAGAAAGATGAAGCTGTTCAGTGAATAAATATTCCCATTGTATAGTAACCATCACTGAGAATTCTTGGTTCTGCAGTAGATTCCTTACAGCAGTCTTCATTTCGCTCCCCAGGAGGCACCTGGAGACTCTGCAGAGCCCTGGGCCGCTTGGTGATGGCAACTATAGCAAAAATGAAAGCTAAAAATTATTTTCTGGTTTGCTACCTGTGCTATTTGCACTCTAATGCGACAGACATCCAACCTCCCCATCCTACAAACCCACCACCACTGTTTTGCTCTGTATTTGAACTTACCAGGTTCCCCATTCTCTTTCCACTCCCTTATCTGCATTGTTTTTTCATGGCTGAATGATGGGCTATGCAAGCCACAGTCTCTCTTTGGAGAAGGTTCTCTCTCCACATTAGGAACTATGCACGGGGCACTGACACATCTAGGGACTTCAGCTGCTCTTTCGCCCGCTTGCAGGTGTGTTGAGCTTGTGGGTTTTTCTGCACTTTCACTTAATCTTTCAATTTCCATTTCTTCTTTGCAGATAGTCATGATCTTTTTACCTGTATGACTGAGAGCCGGCAACAGACCCACTACAGGCATCCATATTGGGGAGCTTGTTTCTGGGGGCTCTCTGCTGGATTTAGACACGTTCAAATGGTGACATGGTGCTTTTTCTACTGTGTCTGTTTCACTTTCCTCCTGCTGGCCCTTGGTCCTATTAGCTTTTCCCACACAGCAGTGGGGAGGTGGGGTTACTGAAGAAGCACTGGACATGTTCTTTGGGCACTCTTCCACAGAGTCCTTCTGTGAGACTTGTCCATCTTCTGCCTGATTAGTAACTCTGCTGTACTTCCAGTGTTTCATGATGAAATAGGCAATTAGGCACATGATAAAGCTGAAGAGAAGTCCTCCTGCAGAAGATGGAACAAGAGTCAGACCATATGGATGGCTTTATTTTTTAAGTTTATATATGAACTTGGTGCTTGAAAGCAATAATGGTATGTCCTAGAACTAGACCGGGTGCAGGCACATTTCATGCAAGTTTTTCACTAGACAGGTCTACCAAAGCATCTCAGTCCTGCTTTGTAGCACCGCCCGATAGTCCAGCCACACCCCCTGAAATTTCACAAATGATCATCATCATCCCCATCTGGGCCTCTAGGTCCCCTGGCCCCATTGTTCTACAATGCATCCTACAATTGACTTGGGACTCCCTTGCCCAAGGATTGCCAATTAGTTGCTCATGAGAGAAGTCCTGCAAAGCAGGCTAAGCCCCCCCCAAAAAAAAAATCGAAGTTCTTTAGTAAGACTTACACCTTTAGAATAATGTGAAGTATGGACAAAGCAAATGTAATTAATGTAACAGCTTCCAAACATGTACTGCTAGAATTTACCTGTGAAGCCATAAAGCCAGTTAAATTTCGAAGTGCCATCCTGTGGTAGATTTCCCGTGGGAGTCGAAGAGGCACAGACTTCAGGCCCAACATGCAACACATGGCGCCCCTTCAGGCTTGGAGGACTATTGCAAACCAGGCCATGGGGTGTCTGAACTTTCTCTTTCAGCAGCTGTATGGAGCTCACCAGGTGACAGCTGCAGCTCCAAGGATTTTCATTAAGAGACAAGGAGGTAATTGAGTCTGGAATGCTGGCCAGTGCAGTCAGCTTATTCTTAAACAACCACAGATGCTTCAGTCCCTGTAAAGGCTGGAAAACCTCATTGTTAATAAAAAGGATTTCATTGCTTGATAAGTCCAGTTTGGTCAATGATGCTAGCCCACAAAATGTGTCCAAGGAAAGATATCGAATGAAATTGGAAGACAAAATGAGTTCATTCAGGTTAGTTAAACTCTCAAAAGTCCTTGGTGGAAGATATGTAATTTTGTTGTCAGAGAGGAGCAGTTTTGTGAGCAGGGTCATTTCCAGGAACCAGGAACTTTTCAGTGTATCCAAAGCATTGTTTGTCAGAATCAGCTCCTCGAGGACTCCAAGGCCAGAGAAAGCCAAATGCTCAATCCCACAGCTCAGCAGGCAGTTCCTGCTCAGATCCAGACTCCTCAGGCGGCTGCCATCCCTTGCAACAAAGGTCAAGTTTGCAAGTGAAGAGAACAGAAATCCAGTTATGGAGAGCAAATGAAGACTAGAGAAGTTCTGGAAAGACAATGGCGGTATCTCGCTGAGGTTTCCATGCCGTAATAATATTTTCTCTGTGGAGTTTGGCAAACCTGATAATACTAAGGTTAAAAAAAGGTGTTAGGAATTAAATTACAGGGAGATACGTTGCTCTAAATTAAGTTGAGTATCAACCCTGGGATAGGACCATATTGAGACTCCACAAAGAGCTACAGCTGAGGATCAGACCCCACTGACTGAACCTGATCTACTCAAAGACAGGCCTTCCTGTGCGGCTCTCCTAAATATCCTCCCATTTGCACTTGACATGTGGCCTACTACTGAAATCTTAGGCTTTGTCTACACTGGCAAGTTTAGTCCAAATTAAGTCTCCTTAATCTGGACTAATTAGTCCATGGCAACACTAGGCTTTCCTTAGTTCGAAGTATGAAATTTCTTAGTTCTAACTAAGGAATGCTTGGTTTGAACTAGTTAGTACCAGCACTTATTTTGAACTAAGCTTGATGTGGACTTAAACTAAGGTGGTTAGTTTGAACTAGAACAAATTGTTCATTCGAACTTATAAGTGAGAGGTTAGTTCAAACTGACCTCAAACTTCTTAGTTCAAACTAAGAAGTTTGAACTAGTTTTGGCTAGTGGAGGGACAGCCTTAAGTACCATCACAACCGGGACTGAATAATGTGGCTGTTATATGACAAAGTCAGTCTGTTAATGTTGCCAGTTAGTTTTTCATGGCCGTGTTCAACAGTAGCTTCTTTACATTTTACAGTTTTTCACATGCATAAATTTTTACTTCTAGACTTGTTATAAATATAAAATAGCCATTGTTCAGAAGTAATGTGTAATTTAAGAACTCCAGAAACTATTATTCTCCTCTGTGAATTGTCAGCAAGAGGAGTGAGAGAAGGAAAATCAAAGCTTACCTTCCTGAAGCGAAGAGACATGCTCACATTCTGCGAGTCCTGTGGAGCAGTATTTACAGATTGGAGGGCAAGAGTGGACTACTTCCAAGGAAATCAACAAAGGGAAACTAGCAAAAGCTAAAATACCTGTTAATACACACAAAATTCAGTTAAAAATGCACACACACTAGAAAAAATTTGAGGAAATCTGCAAAGGAAATCTCGAGGCAATCTTAAATTTGCAGTATTTTGACTTCCTATCATTGCTCTGATCCAAAGGGGCAGCTGTGTTAGTCTAGTTCTATAGAACAAAGAGTCTTGTGGCACTTAAAGGCTAACAAATATATTTATTGCATGAGCTTTCACGGGAGAAAATCCCATTTCATCAGATGCTTTGAAGATGGGGGAAACTTACAGATTGTTGCTTATCAACTTATCGTTGCACTGTACCTATTGGGAAACTAGGATTAATAGGCTCTGCACAAAGGGAGCATTTGTCACTTTTTTATTTCAATAGCAATGTTTTAGAGTCTTAGCACCAGTTACTATGTAGGAAAGTTGATTAGCAAAGGCTCTTGGAAATTTAAAGCAAAGGCTGTTTTTTTAAAAATTGCTCTGAAATTAATACAAATTTCTGCAATATTAAGATGACACACTATTGAATGAGACATTGATAATGTAGTGTTATATGGTAATTCTAGAAAAGTTTCTGTATTCATATTGTAGACTACCATATGATATTTATTTATTCAGGAAATATCTTCATAGGCAGGTTATTAAGTGATGCACACAGAGCAGGGGGGTTTCAAATTATTACATACCATGTGCATTGTTTCTTCCTCGAGTAATTGCCTTGTGGACCACCAACCCTTCCATTTCCCAATGATGATGAGAGTAATTGCTTACATGGAAGAAAATCAATATTAAGAAAATATTTCATGTGCATGAGGCAATGGAACAGTTAGCAAAAAGGTAAAGAGTTTGTTGTATCTAGCCATCCCTTTGTGGATTGCTGCTATGTATCATAAATGGGGGTTGTCTGGACCCTCAAACAACATCATTTTGCTTGAAAAAAAAAACCAAACAAACTTGTTCTCTAATTTGATGTAGAGAACATTCAGCTCCCATATCAGTAAACATGACAATATAGATGTATCTAAATATGTTCTGTTTTATGACTATTTCCTGAATTGCGCTCTGTACCACCAACCATTCCCTGTTCCAGCACATCTCTTAACAAGCTTCCCTATGGAGTCAGGTGCTCTCAGATCGAGCCCCAGCAACCTGCCCACCCCTCACCTCCAGCCCACAACCCTGGAGTTGAGCGTGGCCAGTGTTGAGTGGCTGTGAAGGCAGCGCTGCCCCAGAGTGGAAAGGGGCCAGAGGGGAATAAAAGCCATTGTTTGGCCTGAACCCTCTTTCAGTCAAGCCTAGCACAAGTCAAGGAGCTCTCAAGAGAGCCTCTGAGAGTGGGAGGATCAAGGGGTCCCCCCTTTCTTACTCATCAACATGTTTTTGGTTCCTTTGGCATAGTAAAAGAAGTAGAGGAAAAATGTTCATTCACGTAAGAACCACACTGATGTGACAAGTGTCTTTGTAATTTTCTATAACTTGTTATGAAACGGTCAGCCTGTACTAAATGTATTTAAGCTTATTTATGGGCTCATGGTTAATGCCCATGACCAATTTCAATCTTGCAGCCCACTCCTTAGCCTAGACTGCCTCTCACTCCTATAAATTCTACTGATTAATGTTCTTTACGAAGCACACTGCTGGCATTTTCTCAGCATCTGGGATTGTAAACAGCTACAAATGTGTGTATAACCTGATTACATACTCAATTAAGTTCTGGCATGGATTTACTTGCCCTGCTTATAAACGTGTTCTTAACTTGTTCAAAAACATTACCCTATCATTAGTGAGAACAAAATATGCCCTTGTCAGGTTTAACACTTTTTTCAAACAATAGTTACATGCACACACCTTTTAAAAAGTTTTTAATCTTTAGTATATTTTTCTAAAGAAGGTAGATTCTGAAATTTACAGTAGTAGTTTGGGGCAATTAGAAAAGGAGAGGCAAAATTGTCTAAATCTTAATTTTAGGCAGTGGCAAATGTATGCATTCATTCATTAAAAAAATTAGACTGTCAGCCTAATTTTTAAAAATTTGAAGTGGCAATTCCATGCCAAATTTAAATAGATGGTTACTAAAATGGTATGTTGTGTTTTATGTTTTGCCTTCTTCAAAGCATCTGACAAAGTGGGATTTTCTCCCACGAAAGCTCATGTTATAAATACATCTGTTAGTCTTTAAGTGCCACAGGACTCCTTGCTTCTTTTGCTGGACTAGACTGACATGGCTCCCCCTTTGGAACTTGGCATTATATTTGCTATGTACAACTACCGAGATCACAAACATCAGCACAGTAATTGAATATTAAATTAGAAAAATATATATGGCCCAGCTATGACTAATAGGAATGCCTTTCCCAAAGGGGTAAAGAAATTTTTCCTATCTTGAACACTTGGAAAAAACTGATGAATGGATTCATCTATAATGCAATATTTCCATATATATGACATGCAAACTTTTGGATTACATCTGAGTTCCCGTTTTACAGTAATATTGCAATGTTATTTTTTCCTCAGTTCATATGCCAGACACTATTTGTTTATACACAAGACCATTCATTTCCCATTTAATATTTTATACTTCAGAAATAAATTGACAGCTGCCTGAAACTATTTATGTAACATTTTTTTCTAGCACAATTTAAATCCAAATGTTTGTTCCTAGCATAAATGAAAGCTGTAACAACTTACAATTCATCCTTAGAAAAGCACTGGACTTTTGTTACAAACTCCAGCTTCCTCTGAGTACAATAAACTGTCACTTGTAAGAGTATTTATGCTTCTTGAGAACATGGTTCACTAGCTGGACCAATTATCCATGTTAAGAACCATTACTGATTAACAACAAAGGAGGCAGGTTCAAACAGGAAATCTCTTGAATAAACAAGACTGTGGTAAAGTCTTAAAAAAAATTATGAAAGCACAACACAGAAACACAGAGATGACACTCCACACTTCATCCGTACCCAACATCACAGGAAAACTACCATTGGAAAAAGATGTTTACAGCTAGAGAGAGAATCCATATTTCATAAAAGCTGTTGGTTTCATTATGAACAGACTGTACAAGGATGCATTTTACACTTGCGGTCATGTAGGAAGCATGCACGTGGAGGCTGCAATGTTTTTTGCATTAAATTCACAGTCCAGGAAGTTACAAAAAAGAACTGAATTTACATTAATTAAAATTTAAAGAATAATAGTAGTAATGTTTACTAAGAGACTGATGAGTTTGAGTTAAGGTGTTGGTGAGCCTGACGGCAAAATATCTTTATTGTAGAACTTGCCAAATCAAAATCCTTATTCCACAAAGGGGGAGAAAAAAAAAAACAGAAAGGGGAATAGGTGCCAGCTGTATACGAATGAATTACAATATATGCATAAAAAATAGAGCAGGTATCTGTTAGATTTAACTGCAAACAGTCTAACAATTAGTGGTTTTAACTTGCATGAAAATTCATGAAAGATTTCAGAACAAGACCTAACGTAATAAGACATAGCTGTAGATAATGGTTCACTATACACAAATATTTCTAGTTACATGCTTTATAAATTATTAACTGAAATACAAGGCATAAAACTTGGCAAAGCTTATCAATAGGCCTGTGTTGGGCACATAAAATGCCCCTATAGCCTGCTATTTTTGCATTATTATGAATGAGAATATTTTGTAACCCACCAGGATGACATGATAGAGGGTGACAGTGGTTTTCAAACTTTTTTCCTCAGGACCCAGTTGAAAAAAAAAAAAACATTTAAATCTAAGACCCAACAATTACATCTCTGAGCAATGCATTCCAACTCTTTTGGCGGTGGCAGCAGAGAGCACCTCGACCCAGTACCTGAGGGTTTGTGACTAGGTACAGGATCCCAACCCATGATTTGAAAACCATTGAGGTAACATTTCCTTTTTTAAGCAAGTGAAAATTCTACAGTAATTTTTAGTGCCCATGAATATGAAGGTTGACACTTCTGGATGTTAATGGTCTCAGTGTGTAATTTATACAAAGCAGAGCAAGTCAACAACCGGAACGGAAAGTTTCCATATTCCATGAGCTATCGGTTTCTTTGTAGCTGGAAAATTCTGGTGCTAATTCATCAATTTGCCTGCTTAGTGGAAATGCCTGAATCAAAGAGAGTAATTATGTTGGTTATTTCAGGAGGGTGAGTAATGGAGTTTGGCATCTTCTACATAAGTGGTGCAAAACTAGCTTAGTTTTTTTCAAATGTGCTAACTGGTTTAGGTACCTACAGGCTTGTTTATACTGAAAATGCTGTGTCAATCCCAATAGATTGACGCAGCAGAATCAACTGAACTGCCAGTGTAGACCCACTCACTCAATCCCAGAAGTCTTCTGCCATTGACCACCCTGGACGTGGAGTAATGCTGCATCTATGGGAGAGCATTGCTGGTCAACACAGCTGAGCGAAGGCAGCATGGGAAGTCAAAGTAACTAGATGAACAGGAGATATGCATTCTGTGGCATGCTGATCATTTGAAAACCTCCTCCTGGCTTCCTTTATTACCAGATGTGGTGCTATCCAAATCTCATTGTGCCAAGTGTGATGGTCACTGGCAACACAATTCCCATTGCAGCCTGCACTTAGATTTAGGGACATTCATCAATGCCGGAAAGATCAAGAGGAACACCACCTGTGCTCCCAACTCCTTCACCCACGCTCCCAGAGCCCTGTAGTCACCTTTGATCTGCCAAGGATCACCTCTCACAGTATCATTGGTTCCCACGTGGATGAGAAGCATGGGGTAGTAGTCAGAGGGGCAGTTGATTGTCAACAATCCCTCCGTAACGTCTCAGATGTGGGCACCTAGCAGGCAGCATACCTCCTGCAAGGCCTTGTGAGGGTGACAGATGGATGCCTCCATCCACCTCAGAAGTGAGTCCCCAACCACCATTACCCTGTGTTTCTTCCTAGCTGTGGTGGCTGTGATCCTCCCAGCCTTGGGGGTGCATGGCGTCTCCTGTTCCACCTCATCCATGGTCTCTAGCACCACGTAATGGTTCTTCACCACAATGGAGGGAGGGATGGGAGCAGGGGTGGAGCACTGTCTGCTGCCAGAGGTAACCAGCTGCCAGTGTCCTCCCTCTGCTATAGGCATCCCCTCCTTCTCCAGTGGTGCGGCAGTAGTCTCTGGCATCTGGAGAGTGTCCTCCTCCTTGCATCTCTCCTCATAGATACTATCAAGGAACTTCTCCAGGGCGTGGATACTCCTTAGCCTAGACACCTCCTCCTGTAACTCTCCCACCTGCCTCCTGAGAGATTCCACCAGAAGACACCTGTCACATTGATTCATATCCCCAGCCTGATCATCGGAGACAGGGAACTGGAGGCTGCAGTCCCTGCAAGTCCACACCAGGATCTAGGTAGAGATACCCATGCTCAGGATGTGTGTCTGGCTACAGGCACAGGTGGAGGAGACAGAAGCAGTGCTGGCACAAGCAGTGCTGCTCCTCTTCACCATTATGGCCTCACTAAACTCCTCCTCAAGCTCCCTCTGGTCGCTCAGCCACTGGCATTTAAGGCCTTCTCTGCCTGGGTCAGCCCTTGCCCCTCATTAAACACATAGGGGAAGAGTGATCACAAGGCTGATGGAAGCTGGTGATCAAAGGTGAGCAGGGAACAATGACCTAAACAACCCCCAATCACACAAATACACCCTCACAGTCCCAATTCCCACAGTAGCTAACTAACAGAAATCACTTCTAGGGAAAGACACAAACACACAGTTAGTAATTCACTCACCCAAGCTTCGCTCTCTCCCTTGTTTCTTCAGCTAGGGGATTGCCTTCGCCTCCTTCTCAGGGCTTGACCAACTCCTTCCCTCTCAAATTCCCCTGTTTGCAGTCCCCCTACTTTAACCCCTGCTAATGACCCAAATGCAATTAATATCCTGTCCTGCACCCTTAATGACAACTCTTCAACCAGGGTGAGATTTCTTGCCAAAGGTTCTGCAGTTTACCCTATAAACCCTACAGACAGCTGCTTTCTCCCTTCGCTGCCCATAGTTTATGGGCACTCGCAGGATCCAGGGAGGCGGTGATGCTGCTTAGACATTACTGGTGTTATTTCAGTCAAGCCAATAAACCCTTTCTGGTCTTTCAAAAGGGTTTTTAATGCCACAGAGAGAATGATGGCTCTTGGACATGTCACTTGCCTGTTCACTGCCTCAGCTTGCCCATCTAAGAAAGGGGATCATTTACTAGTGAATGAAACCTTTTGGGGTTTCCAGGGGCCAAGCTCTAAGCGCTTTACAGAAGCGAGAGGAATTATCCAGCCCCGCTGAGCAGCACAATAGTGAGGTGACTTAGCCAAGATCACACATCAGTCCCAAGCCCAGAACAGAACCCAGGTGTCCTGGCTTCCAGACCTCAGAGGGATGGCGAAAGGGTTAATCACAGGCTGTTAGAGCTGAGAGCCATTTCTTGTGGGCAAAGCCAGAAACACGCTATGGTGCTGCACGGGCCCCATCCCCAGGTTGACGCTGCTGTGCCTCCGTGTCCCCCCACAGCTCAGTCCTCGTTGATGGCCTCTCCGCAGACGGAGGAGTTCTTTGATCTTATCGCCAGCTCGCAGAGCAGACGGCTGGATGACCAGCGCGCCAGTGTGGGCAGCCTGCCCGGCCTCCGCATCATGCACAACAACCTGGGGCACCTGCGGATGGAGGGGGATGCCCAGGAGCCAGGGGACGAGTTCTTCAATATGCTTATAAAGTGCCAGGTAGGTAGCTTGCTCTTCCACCCTGACTGCTTGGCCTGGGACAGCGTTCAGAGAGGGGCCAGGGCAGGGCAGAGCAGCTGCTCTAGGACTGTCCCACCACACAGAGCAAACCTGGTTCAGATACTTTTTGCACCTGGGGTGGCCACCA